>CAWUFW010020410.1:0-152292 GCA_963921515.1 Calotriton arnoldi
ACAATGCTCGAGTCAAAATCCCCAGGAACTTGCAGAGAGTGAACACAGTGATAAGTTCTCATGTAGAGAAACAGCCACAGAAATTATTGCAAAAATAAGGTCATGTGCTGACGTCCGCAAAGCAGCAGGCAAGCTGCAGTGGGCTCATGCTTTAACTTAGAGAAAATGACAATGTCCCCATGGGCCATGTGACACCCTCCCCTTGGACGAATTCGTTAGCACTTGGGCTAAAACAAAAATCAGAGAGGTAAGCAGGAGGCAAAGTGTGTTAGATGTGTCCAAATTAGAATATTTGTGGACCCAAAAAAAAAAAAACTTTTTCAAATGTAAAAAATAGCCAACTGGGTGCCCAAAAACATATCCATTCATAAGCGAGTCCTCAGAGTCAGAAATGTTGCGGGGCAAAGCGGAATGCCACAAACTCCAGTATGTCGCCTGAACCTTCCATGAAGTAAAAATGTGTGCCATCCAATTAAGTAAAGTCGAACGAGAGCACTCGTGCTCCTCATATCCGAGAGGCTGTTTAGGAGCATATGAGGGCAACCTGCGTTGACTTTGATGAAACTCTGATTCAAGAGGCGCTGTGCCGGAGCACAGGTACTCAAGTCTGCCGTTGGTCAGTAGAGATCGCACACCAGGCGCCTGCCTCTGGAGCATTCCTGGTCATGGGCCGTCAATGGACCCATTAGCGGTTCATAATCCAGGGAACTTGGCGTGTGTTGTATTGGACAGAGCAAACATCCAGGGCCCATAGAAAAGGGCACCGGAGGCAGTGGGAACACAGGGCTGCACTGCGAGGTGAAATAGGCATAACGGAAGGTCAGCCAATCGTCGGTGTCAAGATCCTTGAATGGCATTAAACCAAAAAGCTGGCACATCCGATCCACGCGGTACAGCTGCAACTGGACCAGATTTTGGCAGCTCCACAGATCGAGCAGCCATTGCGGAGCAGCAATAGAAGTACAAGTGCGTCGCAGAATTAGCAGGCGCACCAAGGGAGAAAACCTCTGGAAAGGCGCTGGAAAAAATAGAATGAATAAAAAGCTGGGATTACTCCAAAAATAGTCTGAAAGGATGTGACAAAGGCTGGATCCCACAAGTTTAAAAAAGAGTGGGCAAGGCCCTCTGTATTAGACAGCATTAAATATTTGGTGAATTAATTCTCCAAAATGGAGTAGGAGAGATTCATGTTTAGCAATGACTGAATCTCACTTGCGGTTCTTGCCACCTGCAATTCGAAGGTCTCGACGAGCTGATCTGAGAGCCACTTCTTGTTGAAACAACAGCGCTTTGAGTCTGCTTAGCTTATTGAAATCTGTTTTCAAAGTTGGAATGGAGGGCCAGCGAGCTATCTGCAATCCCATGCGGGGGTGGAAACAGGACATTACTGCAACATGCAACACGTTGTGAGAGCTGTTACTATATACAGGATGCCTGCCCACAAGCGCGCTACGGTCGTGATTGTTCAAAATAAGATAACTTTGCTGTTGGAAAGCAAAGGCAATGCAGGAATAATGGCTGGGACCGGGGTCCCCCTTAAAAACAAGCTAAATTAGGGGCCAAAGCGTTGCAGGCACTGTGAAGTTTGACTTGTTTACCAGACTAGGGTATGTCCCTAACATAGAATCACAATCCTCCCATTAGGAAAACCTCACTTATCTGCTCACTGACACCGAAACGTGAAAGGCAGGGACCACAATTTATGAATATAGCTTTTGCCAAGGGGTTCAGATCTACCAACTGGATAGGGTTTCATGCAGGCCGTAAACTGGAATAGAGATATGGGCAGTGGAATTACCCCATGTATTAACCACACGTCTGAGTCCAGTCTCTGCCACAGAAAATGGTAACGTCTGTAGTTTTTCAAAATGTAATATGTCGTATATGTTGCGTCCTTTATTGACATTCATTTCTGTTTATCTGTCAAAATTAAATTATAAAAACAGTGCGGATGCATTCAGGTAATCCCCAAGGTACTTTGCCACTTTTGAGTGTTGCAAGGGTCCGACCAAATTGCATTATAGAACGTAACTGTTTTTGACCGTGAGTGCAAAGCAGGACACTTCATGTTCAACAATGCCAATGACTGATGATACAATATTATCAAAGTATATATACGAGAGGAATGATATTGATGCTATTACAGACAACTGCAAGCACTTTTTCTAAATTATCTTGAGCCGAAGTTAGGCGCAAGCGCACCGCGGCTTCCATCTGCGATAGCTTCAAAATTCATTATATGCAGCATAAACAAATCATTTTGTTCGGGGACTTTGGACCTAAAAGAAAATCAGCAAGATCTATGTCACTAGACAAAGGGAAAGATGCTGTTTCGTAGATGACAATGTAGAGTGTCCTAACCATTGTTGAAATAATTTACCAACTGAATAAGTGGTAACTGTATGTGTCGGGAATACGGAAGCGGATCAGGTCTAGTTGTGTGTAAACCCTTTGTGGTATTCAAAAGTGTAAATTGACATGCATTCGAGTTCGTTGGCACAATAACCTATCCCAAGTGGTCAGTATTGGAAGAGTTGAGTGAGCCATTCTGAAACATGACTGTTAAATCCTCAATTGTGATAGTTGGTGTGTGTTTGCCACATGTCATAAGCAGCCAATGACAGAATGGAGGGAGAATTTAGATTTTATCTGTGGCTAAGCCAAAACAAGTAGTCTGTTGTACCGTCTCATTTAAAAATATGAGCTGAGAAGGTATCAAACACGGCTCGATGCAATGATTCAGTACCCTGCACTTGCCAATCTTTGGCACCTCAAATTGATTTTAAATAACTGTGTCCTTCCAGTAATCATAACCTTTCACGGACAAATCATTTATGAAGGACATGGAGTAGACCAATTTCGTATGGGTCAGCATAAATTTAGTTTAGGTAGGTATGTACAATTTATAAAAATAGGACAAAGGGTCAGAAAGATTGTAACCGTGAAATACATAAATTTACTCCTTTGGGTTTTGTGAGCTCCCAGGTAACGAGGTTTGGGCAATGTTCCCACGGTATAATTAAAAAATGGTCCAGAAGTATTAGTTTTGTGCAAAAAAGTGATGGCCATAATGTTGGAAACAGAACAACAAATCAGCGTAATTGGCTGGAATTCAAATACAAATCCTCAGTGTCAAAAGCAGTACTATTATTTTTAAAATCTGAAAACAATGAATAAACAGCATTAAAAATCCCAGTCATCAGAGTGCTATTCCAGACAAGACCACATCTCCTAAAGAGCGCGGAAAACATATGGAATGTTTTATAGTCTCGGTCGAGGCCATGGATATCGAATGGTACTGTATCCAAACTATGCCATCTACAACTGCGGAATGCTGAAATATTAACTAGGGCTTGATCTCTTTTTCTGTTTTGTAGAGATGAAGTGTGAAGGGCCAGAACTCCAGTTAACCAGGATTCACAGCAGAGCGTTCCAGGTGCGTAATGGCCATTAGTCAGTAGGGAAAAACACTGATCACGCACCCAATCCACATGAAGAGAAACACCATACGTCAGCACCATCCAGACATATGTCCAGGGTGGGACCAGGTAGAGTCTTTTGAAGCAGGAGATCGAAAAAGGCTGAGGTACGTGTAGGGGGGCTCTGCCACCAGAAGGTGTGGCGAGCGAAGATGCATCAGAAAGAAAAGCCAGTCACGCGGTCCTTATAGTAACCACTGAACCCCAGCTTTGAAACAACGGGGGCTGTTCTTCATTGGAAGGTGAAAGAATTGTACTCTCAGGGAATGTCCAGTTGCAAGCTTCAACTGGTGGAGAAGAATACTCACTATCCGCAGTTGTAGATGTGAAGGCAATGCAGGCAACAAATCCAATTGCAGATTCCATCTCCCCCTGGATTTGTTGGGGAGGCAGTGAGAAACAGAAGCCAACGGGATTCATGGAAATATCCGAGCGTGTAGTTGCTTGTAGGCATACTGGCCAAGTATTGGCCATATGGTGTAGCTTGACATGCTCGACTGAAATGTAACAAATCTCCTTACGACCAGGTAGTGGAGGCAGAATCACGAGTACGGGTGCCTTTTAAACCAAGGACTCTGACCGGTGAGCGGTATGATGGACCAAATTCTTTTTGTTCTCCACCTTTTCACAGACCCAGATCTTCCCCAACTTTGGGAAGCCAGCCAGAGACCGGAATCAGCACAGCTGCATCCATGAAAAGAGGGCAAATGGGCTTTCGGCTTGTGAATCATGTGCTTTTGTAGATCCTGTAACATAGCACGCACTGGTTATCTACACATAGAGGATTGCGGCAGCTGCCACGAGCGTCTAGACCATCAAGGTCATGGCACAAACATTTTAATGCCAAAGAGCATTTCGTATGGGGTCCGCAAACCCAGAGATCTTCTTGGGAGATTGTTAAGTGCACGTTAGAACTCTCCATATAGATGAGTCCAACCAGCAGCCCGACCAGTACCCTAATGCCCTCACTGTTAAAGATTGCTTTAAGTCACAGGTTTCATCTGCTCCACAACAGGAGATTGCACCTCCAAGGCCAATATGGAATGAGAATTGCACCTGCACCCCCAAGACTTCATCGCATCTACCGGTAAGCCTTAGAAGCAAAAGCAGGGCCTTGATCAGATTAGAAGGTGCCACAGGCAAATGTCCCCTACAAAGACACGCAAATCTTTTATAACAGTTTAGAGCGTCAGCACTACGTTCGTGGCCAAACCCAAAGGAATCGAGAGTGCACGAGATCCACTGCAGCCAAGACCTGCCTAAGCATTATCCGAAGTTAAAGGACACGCAGCGATCAAGATAAATACAACCAAACAGTTGAATTGGCATGTACAGTTGAGTGTGGGGCAGACGTGGAAACAGTTGAAGGATTAATCTGTTGACAAATGTCACAGGAAAGAACATATTTACGTGCCTGTCGGTATAAACCATGCCACCAAAACGTTGCTGTAAAGAGAAATAGTCGCTGTCACTCCGGCATGTGCAGAAGCAAAGCCTTCATGCGCGGCTATTATCAAAAGTCTGCGGTCCTCGTTGGGAATCAGCCGATCCCAACGGATGGAATAGTCACAAATAGAATATGATCAGACGACAAGTGGTATGTATAACGTGAAGGGGAAACCGAGGAAACTCTGCACCTCCTTGACGCAGCTATAGCCGCAAGAATGTCACCACCAATTTTAGTCATAGACCTAGTGACTGCTGCTACTGAACAAGTGGTTACTGCAGATTTGGCTGCCTCATCAGCCAGTGAATTTCCAACAGCGTGTGCTCCCACATGTTTATGGCCCAAAGTATGGATAACGTGTGAGTGGCTACGTTCCTTAAGAGCGGCCACTCGGACCCATAGCGTTTATGTGCAATTACGCTGCCTTTAGAATCATGAAAATCATTTTGTATCCAGAAGAACAAATTGTCATTGTAGGATTGTACACAGTAAAAGAATGCACACAACAAGTGTAGGAACTTCCAGATCAGCAAATTCAAGAGCCAAAACCAAAGCACGTAGCTCCGCCAATTAAGCCGTGCAATTTCTAAGAGATTATGTTGTGCACCAAGGAGGATTTAAATCCCCATCAACAATCGCACCTGCCACAATCGGAGCAGGCTGCAGAATAAACATGTTTAGAACCAATGGCTGGATGCGCAGACCCATCAGTGAAAATAATGCATTTGTACTGATCAAGAGGGAGTAATGATAAGGGAGGAGGATGAACATGTCCATGTTGTAAAAACTCCTGTGTTTGCAAAAGAAGGATAAAGACAAGAGTTGACATCAGCCAACGTCAAAGCACCAGCCCATTGTATCCAACGTGGATGCAAGGCTTTGGAATTTGGGACACT
Organism: Calotriton arnoldi; assembly: GCA_963921515.1. NCBI lineage: Eukaryota > Metazoa > Chordata > Amphibia > Caudata > Salamandridae > Calotriton > Calotriton arnoldi. Next base: position 5,823 of record CAWUFW010020410.1, read on the forward strand.
TGGCCTATTGTGACTGGCTTCTAATACAGATTTCAATCGCTAATTGTTGGGGAAATATATGCCAACAACAGAGGCTCTGGATGGTGGAGGGGAGGGGCAGAGAACGTTAACACTGTTATATGGCTGACCTGCAAGTACAAATGCGCGACGTGGAATATCAGGGGTATGCATACAATGGCGAAGAGATCTCAAGTGCTCTCCTACCTTAGACGACGGGGGTCCAGATAGCCTTACTACAAAGAACGCACCTCCACACAAAGGAGGGGACCGCATTACAGAGGCGCCAAACATTGTTACACCACATTTTTCGCGATACGCAAGGGGCGTGTTGATGTGGATGCAGGCAGGGATCCCATTCCCAGCTGGTGGACTCATTGGTGGACACGGAGGGGGCTGATATGTAGCAATTCGGGGGACGATTAGAGGGTTACCGGCTAAATATAGTAAATGTTTACGCCCCCAACATGGAGCAGTCAACCTTCTTCGCCCAACTGAACCACTGCTTGACACTGTACTTGACTGGCGCATACCTTAATGAGGGGGAGACTTTAGTATCGTGAGATGATATACACATGGACAGATCCCACCCTCCACTGCGAGGCTCCCAGGCAGCGCATGCCTCTGACAAGCATTTAGTACTTCGGGGAGTCAAGGCACTGGGGACTGCTGGACGCCTCGGAGGGGCCTCACATCTCTTTCAGAGAGATAGGGACTACTATTTCTTCGTTAGTACACGAAGTACAAGCGCGACTAGGCGCCTTCCTATGCATTGCCAGATATGCCAGAGCCTAGTCCCTGACTGCAGACTACCTCGCGCGCATTACCTGTCAGATCATAATCCAGCGGTTCCTATCGCTGGGATGTGGACTATACCCCATACCAAGCGATTTCCACCTGGGCCAGCTCCACCCAGATGCCCTAGGAGACCAAGTCTTCCGAGAGGAGATCGGGGGAAATCACACTATCCTAGTACAGATAACGCGGGCACGACCTCACTCTCTGAATGCGGAATGGGGTGCCTTCAAGGTGGTGCTGCGGGGCCAATGCACTAGCACACATACCCGCCGGGGGGTCAGGCGCACCCTCCTAAGAGAGGAGGTTGAGGAGGCAGAAACGACCCTTGGGGGACTGGGCCGTGGGCGACCAGACCACCCAGGCTCCAACAGACAGGTGCTCAAAGCCAAAGAGGAGGTGGCGTGGCAGACTGACAGAACTTAAGGTGCTTCGACCACAAAAAGTATTTGGAGGCGCCCCCACACAGAAAAAGACAAGTCAGGGTCCCTCCTAGCGTGGCTGGCAAATCCCAGTGGGTGAGGGCTCCCCGTTCAGGTGGAAATAGAAGACAAAAAGAGGGTGTTAGACATTATGCACAGAAGGCGAAGATTAGCGAGGGTCAGCACGCTCACTATTGCAGCTGGATTATATAAGAGATCAGCATTGCAATGGAGAGAGGAGGTCTGGGGAATACCTGGAGTGAGTTGCAGACGAGTAGTCTGGACCCAGTAGAGACTGAGAGCATGGGAACTGATATTGAGCTGCAGGAAGTGAGGGCTGCCATCAAATGCATAATGGCACGCAGCAAGACCCGGGCACCAGATGGTCTACCGGCCGGGTACATGCGGCGTATGTGGAGGAGCTGGCTCCCAGACTGGTCTCATTATGCCAGGCGGCCCGCGACGCCAGAACATTACCAGGAGATGTTCCAGGGAGGCCCTTATCGTCCCAGTGCCAAGCCTGGGGAAACCGGCTTCATGACTTTACGGCCTACAGGCCATTATCCATGCTGAACATGGACTATAAAATATTAAGCAAGATCCCTAGTGACACAGCATAGAAACAACACTTGCCACACATGCCGACCCTGGTCCCACGCAGACCACGCTGGGTTTATCCCAGGGGCGGAACACTGCACCATTAACATAAGCCGACTCCTGGCTGTTATGGACTCCAAAGACTATGACGAACTGGAGGGCAGCGGTGTTCGCAGTGGATGCTCCGAAGGCGCTTTGACAGCGTGGAGTGGCCCTTCCTGTGTGAGGTCTGCGATGGGAGGCTGGGGGGAGGCTTCCTCACATTTGTGAAACTGCTCTCTACACAACCCCTACAGTCAGAGTGCGTGCCGGGTAAACGCTATTTTGCCCTAGGCAGGTGGTGCTAAGGAGGCCACGAGGCAGGGTGCCCCCACTCCCTTGCTACTGTGCCCCTGCCATGGAGCTCCCTGTGCTAGCAGAAGGCGAGGAGCGGGCAGGACTACAGTGGTTTGTGGACCCAGGAGATGCGAGGCATTATATAGCTCTATACGCGGGCTGGCCTCCTGCTGTTCCACTCTGCAATACCAGCTACAAGAGCTGACGGGAGCGCGAGAAGCATGCTGGCTCCAATTCAGCCCAGGCTGTCTGTGGCCTTAAGGTCAATTGGCAGAAATCAAAACTGTACCCTATGACTCCCCAACAGACCCCACGCTGCCTGCCCTGGGGAATCTACAATGGAAGCCCAGCTGCCTGCCCATACCTAGGAGTCAAAATATGCCATGGCCCAGATGGATTGTTGGGGGCACGCGTGGACAGAGCGGGCTCACGGCTCGGTCCGGTCCTCTATGGATTTCTCGGGAGACTTTACCGCTCTCTCCGTGGTTGGGCGGTGTGCAGTCCTGAAGATGGTGGCACTCCCCACAGCTGCTATATTTTTCGGCACCCTTCCGGCGCTGGATACCGACGGCGACATTCAGGGGACCTTGACTCAATAATAGTGTCCTTCACTCTGGGGGGACGGGGACGCAGGAGGAGTGGCGCTGGCCACGTTGCAGTGCCCCACTGGCTGAGGAGGCCTAGCAGTGCCAGACTTTTGAGAGGATGCTACACATAGCAGCCTCAGCTGTACTGGCTGATCCAATGGCTACAGCAGCCGGAAGGAACCCAGACAGAGAAGCGGTGCCCCTCCCGCACCACGGCCGCCCCAACTGCTTCTGGAAAATACTACTGCAGGTGCAGAGGAACTCGTCCTGGAGACACAACAGAGACCAGGGTGAGTGATGCGTTGCTGGGGCTAGATACCTGAGGTGAGTGGGCACCAGAACACCCTGTTCTCCCAGACCTACCCATAGCCATGCCTTGGCTGCCTCCCACAGGGGAGCACTGGGCGGGACTGGAGGATTGGGAAGGGAGGCGGGTCTGAAAGTGATGGGAGACTGCCATATCGGGGATGGTAGTGCTTCCTTTCGAGAAGAACCGAGCAGATATGATCTGCCTGCAGGGTCAGTTCCTGAACGCATAGAGCGCCTTGCACGGAGGATTAGGAAAGCACTGGGGCTACGGGCAGTGCAGAGCCCCGAGCGCTTGCGGGATGCAGATATGTTCCACCTGGGGCAGGAACGATCAAAACGGTCTCCTGTCTCTACAAGGCGATCCAAGCCCAGGACATGCAAAGACCGCTAGACCACCCTCACGAATGCAATTGGAGGAGGGACCTGGGAACTACATCCCGGAGAAAGACTGGGATATGATGAGTGGGAAGAACCCGAGAGGCATCCAGGAAGCGCGTGGTTCAAACTAATGAACTACTACGTGCTCCATAGAGCATATCTTACCCTGTCCCGCATAAAGGGCGGTAATTTGGAGTAGACTCCGCCCAGCATGTTCCCGGGTGCGGGGGAAGGAAGCCCACATACTGCACGCATGTTTTGGGACTGCCCTATCTTACATACATTCTGGGAGGAGATCCCGACGCACAACAGGCGATGCCATAGACAAGGAGCTACCGCTGACCCCAGAGCACTGCCTACTAGGATGGTTCCCACACACGGCCATAAACAATACGACCAGGAAATTTCAGGATCTACGCTTAAGTCCTAGCCCAGCGAGAGATAGCTAGGAACTGAAAAACACCAGGGGCCTTCGGATGGGCACATGGAGCAAGAGGAGTTAGAAAAATGCAGGCGGGCGGGAGGGAAGGCTCTTACTCAGAGAGAAGCGAGGCAGGGAATAGGTAAAATAGACCGGGCGACGGCTTATGGGAACAGCTAGTGGGTGGAGGAGTTGGTAGCTGACAGGCAGGGATCCACTAGAGCAGAGTCCCCGCAGCCAATAGCACAAGACCCAGAAGAGGGGGAGGTGAACAGGCGGGTCGGGGATAGACTGGATACCTCAGCACCCTGAACCAAGGCAAGACCACATAGCGAGCCCGCGGAAACTGATGGCACAACTTTGCTTGGAATCAGCAGCAGCTCGAGGGAGGTGGGGGGGGGGGATGTTATTTTTAGTAGTTAGATTAAGTATACCAGAGAGCAAGCGCATAACAGTACATGTATAATAATGTTGCTGAGATTCATGAAAGATGAGACTGTTTGAAAAATCAGCAAAATCTGGTTTTTAAAAAAAACAGTGAGATAATTGGGATGTGGTGTGAAACCAGCCAGAAACCGGCCAAGTGGCCCCCATCAACAGATAAGGGGCCCACACAAACAAAAAGAAGAGGGTGAGGAAGGGTGCCATTAAAGCCCAAATAGTATGCTCCCAGGACGTCCGCCGGGCTTCAATTAATGCATAAAGGGACGATAGACCGCCTGGAACGGCCGCTCCTGGAAATATATTCATGAAACAAATTATCATTCCCATCAACCACGCTGGAAATGTAACCCAGAATAGAAAACCTCAAAGCGGTGAGATTGGGTCCGCCCTCGACTACAAAAATAAAGGTAGCCCCTGCATTGAGGAGCGCGTGTTGTGTTACGTGTGCTGCCCAACACGCCGTGTGGTTTGGTGCCGAGATAACGACCGGTTGTGTCATGTTTACAAAGAAAGCAATCAACAAAAGCGGCAGAGCAAAAACTGGGTCAAGAGAGCTTTTTCAGAATTCAAGCTTGAAAAAACCTATAAATATATAAATATAGGGGCTAAGCCCCCACCTGGGGAACGTCGCCGGAAGCCGGTGAGGAGTAGTGTGTGGACCAAGCACAAAGCGCTACTCAGGGAGTCTCAGTGAATAAGTATCAGACCAAACATTGGTGGCGCCATGTTGCAGGGATTCTGCACAAACACAGAACTATGCGCAGGATTATGGGACCCTGCGGTGTATAGGGACTGAGTCGTGCCACTACCTTGGAAGTGCCCATGAGCCCAGGACCGAGCTAGCTATAGTGTCTCACTTGCTCTTTCGTGCTCACTCACAGAGAAACAAATGATGAGACACCCCAGGGACACAACGCTCCCAGATCTCTCCAGGGAATCGCGGTAACAAGACACACCTCTTTTGCTCTCACTCTTGCCCACACAATAAGATCTGACAGAGACACGAAACAGTTTAAAATATTTATTTTAACTAACAGTCGCCCCTAACATGCAGTATACGTGCCACAACAAGCAAGAAAAATGCATGAGTACAAATACAGTCAGCATAGTCAGCTAGTCCATAAATCATGAAGGGAGATGTCATCATGAAAAGACAAACAGGACCTAACCTCCCTCCCTTGCTAAGAAGCAGTATTGATATATATAGTAGAAGATCTCTGGGCTTTGTCCTTGAACCCCAACACCTTAGCCTATAGATGGTAGAACTACATCTCATAGGTGTGCTTTCTCGCTCTTTCTCCCTGGAAAGGTCCTCTCCAAAGTGTGTGCTACCTATTCGTGTGTATACTAATCAGACCAAAGTATGTTGTCCAAACAACAGCTGTATTGGTATGGTTTGTCTAAGCAGCTAAAGCCTGGTCACAACAAAATAACAAGGGACATTGTTGTTTGACCTTGCTCACAATGTCTCAGTCAAAATCCCAGGAACTTGCAGAGAGTGAACACAGCGATAAGTTCTCCTTTGAAAACTGCCATAGAAATTATTGCAAAAATCAAGTCATGTAGTAACGTGCGCAGAAGCAGCAGGCAAGCTGCAGCATGCTCATGCTAACTTAGAGAAAACGACAATGTCCCCACGGGCCATGTGACATCCCGTAATGAAATCGAACAATTCATACTGTCTAGTCTTAGACTGCAGACATTTAAACACTTCAAAACGCACATTTTCAGTACAAAATGCAGATAGTGCCGCACTGATGAATAACACTGTGAGGAAGAAATACAATACAACCCTAGATATCCCAAATGGATTCTTCTGCCAGAATCCATTTTCATTTTTCAGTGCTAGGTTCACAGCTGCTAATTTTGCCGCTTACCTCAAGCATATAAGAACAGCCCTGGGCTGTTTTCAGCCAGGGTAACAGAGTTACTTCAAAATTCTGATGAGGAGGCATTGCCATATGCAGATGATATTTATCTGGCAGAGGATAAATTGTTGGAACACTTGGCTACAGTGAACCACATAATTCTTAGATTCGCTCACCTGGGTTACAAATTTAATTTTAAAAATCAAAAATTGCCCAACTCAGTGTCCTGTTTCTGGGATTGAGTTGTCAAGTGAAGGGGAAAGTCTAGCAGCACATTTTTTAGAAAAATGCGCACTGCTCCAACCTCCAACGACTCTGTAAAGACTACAATCGATTTTAGGATTCCTAAATATTGGCACAACATACGTTTTGGATTACCCAGAACGAGTAAAACCGCTCTATGATTTAATCAGGCCTGATTTTTCAATCAACTATTGGACACAGGAACACACAAACATTTTATGTTCCGTACAAGCTAACATTATAGCTTCCAAACATTTGCACACTCGTGTAGACACGACTAACCTGGTGATCCGCGTGAGTCGCAGGCCCCACTGGGCACATTTATATCACTTCAATGAAGGTGATACAATACCTATTGCATACAAATCACATTTGTACACAAAACATCGAAATGTGTTTTGCACCCAGTGAGAAATTCTCACAGCGCTACAGACTGCTGTAGTGAGAGAGAGAGGAAGAACTGGCTCAGGGTAAGCGCATAATTGTCGTTGCCCGGTACCGGCCTTAGAGGCCATTACTAAAGCAAGCGTTCGAATGCCAAAGCATTACATCCAAGATGGATTCAATGGGAGGCAACCTCTGTCACTGCAACAGATGTAGACTACAGATTCCTTTCTACATTACAGACACAAGCATTCCTGCAGTATGAACAAGACTATCGTCTGTCGAATTAAATAATGCCTCTAGATCGATATGAATACATAATTTATACCAATGGATCTGCTCAGCCTGCCATAGGGACACAACACCAATATTCTGCAGCATGCGCAATAGAAAGAGGTGCATGCATGACAGAAGGTTCAGTCATGGAAAAACACACACTCAGTCCCTGAGGGACTGTACAGTGCAGCTGGCAGAACTCAAAGCCCTGATACTGGCACTATAAAGTACAGATCCTGAATTCCCCACACTTTTGAGTCATACTACTGTGTCCAGTCCTATAATGAATATCTTCACTATTGGGGCCAAAATGGATTTCGAGACTCCAAGGGTTGCACAATCAAGCACAAGATGCTTTGGGAAAAAGTGGCAAAGCTGAAAGAATGCTTGCCACAGGCTCAATTTATTCACACATTGAGTCATCAGCGTGTTGGCGTTCACGTTGAAGGGAATTCACATGGCTGATAAAGCCGCTAAGGCAACTTAGTCCGCACTGCTGCCGTTGCTGCAATCACTCGTTCAAGTACTGGAGATTGACTGGACTTCCTTGCCTGGTGCACCTATATATGCTTTACTAACCAGGGATCTGGGACACTGTGGCAATGAACATCGAGCAGGTGCTGGAGGAACTGTGCACAGGACTTTCTAAATTCTCTGAAACAAAGCGTGAGGTGCAGACTGGAAAGGTCCGCCGTTGGGACAGTTCTCTTTCATCCTCATATTCACATTGGACTTCGGTTGCACTCATTGCTGTTCATAATTTTGTTTCACAATGGCTCGTGTTTTATTGATGGAAGGGAGGAATTGGCACAAGATTTGTTAGGCAAAAGCATTAACCCTGGAGGCGGGAGTAACTCTGCTCCGCTCGCCGGAGTTTGCGGTGCCTGCTCCGCGCTCCATGGCGAACGCGGAGATGGGGGGAAAACTCCGCCTCCGTGGCGGCGGAGTTGCGCCGCTCCCCGCCCCCTTCCAAATGCTTTAAAAAATAATAAAAGAAGGCACTTACTGGTGTTTCTGCAGCCTCCCCTGCCTGGCCGGCTCTCCCTTCCTGCTCCTCTCGCATCCTTTTTCATAAAAAAAACCACTACTTTGTACGATCTTGTGGGTGCGCATGCGCCAGACGTACAACGTAGTGTTTTTTTCAATGAAGAAGGACGCAAGGCGGCGAGGCAGGCAGGAGGCGGCTCAGGCTGAAGTGTTGCAAGACACGGTAAGGTGCAGTTTTCTTTTATTATTTTAAAGCATTTGAGAGGGGGGAGCGGGGAGGGAGCGGGGCTATGCGTGGCTCACGGAGTTTTTTTCAAGCTCCTGAGCCTACGACTTAGAGGCACTACGCCAGCTCCGCCCACCCTTAAAAAGCATAGCCGCCCCCACCACCGGTACAGGGTGCGCAGGGCAATATGAGCCTACGCGCTCTGTTTCCTAAAATTAGAACGTTTTAAAAAACAGGGGCTGGCCCGGTGGTGGGACGGGGTTCACTCTACAACACTATCATATAGACAATAAAAAGATCCCTAGGGGATCCGAGTATTTTGATATTTCCAACGTTTGAGGAATGGGAGAGTAATCTCGAAGGAGCGTCGCTTGTGTTGATGCAAATCCTGGACTAGGCATGCCATAGAAAAGGGAGCTAAAGATTACTTTTGAAAGCATAGAGATGGTTCGAAAGAGAGATTGAGACAGTAGATGCTAAGGATCTAGTTGAGAAAAACTATGAAATACTCAAGCAGGTAATTGAGAGTCATCAGCAATATCTAAAAGACAAGAAAAATGAGAAAAAAATTAAAGCGATGACGACAGATTACAAGGGATGGACGTATTTACACAGCTTCGCCAAGAAATTCCACTGAATATCTGAAGTATTGAAGATAGGAAGAGAGTGAGAGAAAGAAAGTGAAGAAGGCTCGACGCTCAGCCAGCAGTATCTCCATTTCCTCGCTGAGCAGTGTGGCCCTCGAGCGTTAACTAATACAGAGAGAACCCTTGGCAGGGGCGATTAAGCATCATCCTTCCAAAAGGAATTGGCAGAGTTGAGGAATAAGTGGCAAGCTTAGCGAGAAAAAGGGACCCCAAAGTCAGGAGAGGTGGTGGGAGGGTACAACAGGAGGTACAAAGAAGCGGGACAGATGGCAAGCTGAGGCATGTCCCAGCCAGATCCAAAAATGACTTAATGTCTGGATCAGCTGTTACTAGTGAGGCAACTGGTGGGGGGTCTGGGAATGACAACCAAGATGACTTAGAAATCATCAACCTTTCGGATGGGTCTCTTGATGCAGATGAAAGAAACTTGTTATGCAAGGGCCTTAATTTTGGTCCAACACAAGATGGTAAACTTACAAATGTACATGTTGACTTGTTTTAAATTTGTCAGATCCTTGAAATTAAAGGATTATTTTCCATAAACTTGAGCACCCCCTCTGCAGTGTCTGCTAGTGAATTTATCCCTACATCTCCACACACAATAGTGGATTAGCTCAGAAATGTACAGTGCCTGCTTTCAATTGGGAAAATGAAAACGTATAGCTATGCCAATCCCTCCTTCGAGAGATGGATATAGTCGAAAATCTCAATGTGGACGGACAGTGGATTGTGGCCAAAGTCTAAATTTATGCCCACCACTGCATACCATCCCAGCCCATAGACTTATTCTCGGATAAAATACCTAGAGTCTATATAATTTGGAGTGCTCAAAGAGGTTCGGTGGTCAGTCACGCTGTAATTTGCCCCCAGGTGAAAGAAAGGCGTCGACTTGATTGCGAAGCGATGACAGTATTGTAATCAGGAAGGCTGACAAAAGCTGTCAGGCACTGATCGGTTGCGCCTGCATTACGTATAAAATAAGAGCTGCAGCTTAAAAACTACAACTCCTAGTAGGCCTTCCATCTGGGAGGGGCCATGGTGTATATGAGCAGTTGACGCATCGATGAGCGGTGTGCGTAATTCTAACCTAGTGTGGAGATCGTTGGACTGTGCGGCGGCACTATTTGCGGATTCTCCTTTTGTTCCGTTGCTTTCCTAGGACTACTCTGTCCCGGGAATTCTGTCCCGGCCCGACCCCTTCCTGCCGGGTGAGGGAATTCGGAATTACCGGAGGCGCTTCCACATACGCAGACAGCTGTCTGCGTGCTGCCCGCTGGAAGCTATTGGTGATCGTAAGCTGCTTGGAGTCGGCGTGGCGAGTTTGAGTCAGTGTGGTAATATTCATTATCAAAGGATCAAGGATATTGGCAACCTATTGCTAAACACTCTGTTTACCGAATTTGGGAGGAGACACACCACTTTCTTTTTGTTTTCTTTTTCTTCTTCAGTTGGGAGTGTAAGAAGGGTACGTATGAGTAATGTTTGGTTTCCTATCATAGGAGGGTGAATGGATGAATAACTTGTCTATGTTTTGTTGTTATAGGTATCTAATCTTCCAAGTTGAGAGCTGTATCTTTACTGGTTATTAGAGAGAAACAGAGCGACTACTTATCTTAGTTTTCAGTACTAGTCACATTAGTGAGACTTATTGAGAGTAGTCTTGTTGTTTGCTCTGTAGTAATCCTGTGTTTTCTGTTTACAGGTATCCCATTCCCCGCTGTTCCTACCCTAATTCCTTTCCCCCGCTTGATCACCTCAATACTCTGTGTATGATACTTCAGAGTTGGGGATATCAGGAGGTGGACCCCTTTGTGCATCGCTCGGACCCTGAGGAGTACCTGTGATCATTACAGAATTACGCGCCCACGAATTTAACTCCTCCCGGTTAGGGCGATTCACGGAGATGGCGTCCTTGGATGAAGTGCTGCAAGCGCTGGTAGCAGTCCAGCAAGAATTAGCAGCATCAAGAGCAGAAACAGCTGCGCTTAGGGAGAGAGTCGATAGACAGGCGAGGAACCCATTCGACGCAGCTACGTCGCAGATACAGGTGAACGTGCCCCCTCCTATTCCTCTAGCTAGCCCTGAGAGGTATTCAGGGGACCCCCTGAAAATACAGACCTTTTTGACGAAGATCATGTTGCACTTCTCATGTAAGCCGGCTTCCTTTCCCAACAACCATTCTAGGGTGGCTTTTGCCATTTCATATCTCACAGGAGATGCGGCAAACTGGGCCGTACCATTGGTGAAATACGACGACCCTATACTCTCGGATTGGAATGCTTTCCGCCGAGAATTCGAAAGGGTGTTTGATCGTCGAGCTACCACGTTTAGCGCTGATAGGGAGTTGTTGGAGCTAAGGCAGGGAAAGAATCACTTGATCACGTATTTGACCTCGTTTAATAGATTGATCGCAGAAACAGCTTGGCCCGAGGAGAAGAGGATGTCGTTATACTACCAGGGACTGAGTGAGGAGATGAAGGATGTATTAGCACAAATCGACCCTCAGCCCACCACGTATACCGGCTTAATGAATCTCACGTTACGTTTAGACCATCGGATAGCGGAGAGAAGAGGAGGAGAGCGTAGGAGGGGTGAAAAAACCTATGCTCATTCAGAGAAGGATACTAGGCCAGCCTCTCAAGCCAGTGAGTCAGGGACAGAACCCATGGATGTAGGGGCTATCAGAGCGCCACTGACGAAAGCAGAGAGAGCCGCAGGGCACAGGGTCTCTGCATGTACTGCGGGAAGAAAGGCCATTACGTGCGGGAATGTCCACTTAAGCCCAAGAGAAAAAGCCCCTTTTATTCTAGCAAAAGGTGGCAGTAGTGGCAGTTCATAACACAGGAGACGAGGAGGTGCCACCTGAGATAAATCTGGCCAAAGAAAAACCCCAGTTAGTGGGCCTAAATTTGCCTTCGTTGTCTGTCACTGAGCTAAAAAGCACGGAATCACATATCGTGTTGTCAATGCTTCTTACAACGGGGCAACAAAACCATCACGTTTGGGTGATGATTGATTCCGGTGCTACTGGAAACTTTATCGACTATGGACTAGTACAACGATTAGGCTTACAAAGCATTGCCAGGGAGAAACCCGAAAGAGTGTTGGCCGTGGATGGTACACCCCTTAAATCCGGACCCATCACGGAACACACTGAGAAAGTGGGGCTTACCTTAAAAGGGGGCTTGCAGGACCATGTAGAAGACCTAACTTTGAATATTATTGAGGCACCTCAGTATGAGGTAATATTAGGCATGCCTTGGTTATGGCAGCATAACCCCACCATCGATTGGAAAATGAAAACTGTGGTTTTCCAGTCTGAAGAGTGCCAAGCCAGGTGCATGCGTGCTTCTTGCCCCCACACTATAGCTCTCACCCATGCTTTCCACATCGCCACCGCTGCGGAAAAAGAAACAGTGCTTCCCTCTGAGTATGCCCTCTATAGGGGGTTTTTTGTGAGGCCAAAGCAGAAGTCCTACCCCCTCACCGCAGCTACGACTGCCAGATAGACCTAATTGCGGGAGCTACTGTCCCGTCCTGTAGGGTCTATGCCTTGTCCGAACCGGAGACTAAACACCTGCGAGAATACCTGGAACATTTTGTGGACATAGGCTTTATAAGACCCTCTCGCTCCCCGGCCGCATCTCCACTTTTTTTCATAGCGAAAGCCAATGGGGAGCTCAGAACGTGTATAGATTACCGCGTGTTAAACAAGAACACCGTTAGAAATCGATACCCTCTTCCGCTCATCCCGGTGTTATTGGATCAGGTGAGGGAGGCCAACGTGTACACCAGGCTAGACCTCAGGGGGCCTATCATCTGGTTCGGATCCGGGAAGGGGATGAGTGGAAGACGGCTTTCAAGACGCGTTACGGGTTGTTTGAGTACTTGGTTATGCCCTTAGGGCTGTGTAACGCCCCAGCAGCCTTTCAGTACTTCCTCAACGACGTGCTCAAGGAGTATGTGGACCAATTTGTGGTTGTTTATATCGACGACATCCTGATTTATTCCCCTGACCGGGAGAGGCATGTGCAACACGTCACCTTGATACTGCAGAGATTACAGGAGCACAGCTTGTTTTGCAAGCTGAGCAAATGCGAGTTTAGCGTTACGGAGGTCGAGTTCCTGGGGGTTATTCTGAGTCCCAGGGGTCTATGTATGGCGAGGAGAAAGGTACAAGCAGTTCAGGAGTGGCCTGTTCCCAAGAGTGTGAGGGATGTGCAGTGTTTTCTGGGTTTCTCCAACTACTACAGGAGGTTCATTTCTCACTTTTCCCAGCTGGTCTCTCCCTTGACACGCCTTTTGAGGAAGGGGTACCCTTTCTGTGGAACACAGAGGCCATGAATGCCTTCATCCAACTGAAGAAGGCGTTCTGTACTGCACCAATCTTAAAACATCCTGAGACAGGTATTCCATTCATCGTGGAGGCCGATGCATCGGATATAGCGGTAGGAGCTGTGTTATCTCAACGTGATGAACAAACGGGACAACTACATCCAGTGGCCTACTTGTCCCGGAAACTGAACACAGCGGAACTCAACTATACCGTGGCCGAAAAGGAGCTTTTGGCCATCAAGAAGGCGTTTCAAGAGTGGAGACACTATCTATGGGGGCTCACCATCCGGTCACAGTCTACACCGACCACCGAAACCTCCAATATATGAAGACAGCGAGACAACTCACCCAGAGACAGATGCGGTGGATGTTGTTTTTTGCCGAATACGACTTTGTGATCACATTCCGTCCTGGGTCAGAAAATAGAAAAGCAGATTCGTTGTCTCGCCAGGAGGATGTGACTACACCACGGCAGGGGATCACCGAGGCGATTATCAGTCCTGAGAGGGTGCTATGCGCCATAACAGTGGAACATTTCCTGGACGCTGTCATAAAACACCAATCCTTTGCTCGGTGGCAGACATGGGCAGAACAGAGTAAACATCGAACGCTCAAACATGGGGTACCACTGCACAAGAACCGATTGTATCTACCTTCACAAGAACTTAGGCTGAAGGCGTTTAATTGGTGTCATAATGCTCTGATGGCGGGCCACCCAGGTAGTAAAAAGACCTTACACTTGGTGCAGCGACAATTCTGGTGGGAAGACGCGGCTAAGGACGTTAACCAATGGGTATCTCAATGTGAGACGTGTGCACGGGCAAAAGGGGAACATACCAAAGCTAAGGGCAAACTGATGCCAATGCCCACACCCTCACAACCATGGCAAACGATCAGCATGGACTTCGTTGTAGGACTGCCAGTGGACCAGGGATACAACGCCATTTTGGTTGTTATAGATAGCCTCACTAAGATGGGTCATTTTATCCCCTGCAAGAACCTACCTACTGCAGGGCAAACTGCCCAGTTGCTTCTGTCCCAGGTAGTTCATTTACACGGCTTCCCTAGGGTCATCGTGTCAGACAGAGGTCCTCAATTCATCGCTAGGTTCTGGCGCATGTGGTGTAAAGCCCTTCAAATAGAGGGGGCTTTGTCTACTAGCTTCCATCCACAGACCGACGGCCAAACGGAGCGGTTGAACCAGACTCTCAAGCAGTATCTACGGTGTTACTCCAAAGAAGCAACGGATTCCTGGGTGTCTCTGTTGTGGCTAGCAGAACTGTCATACAACAACGCCTGGCACAGTTCCATAAAAGAAACCCCGTTCAGAGCCAATATGGGGTTTCATGCTAAAACATTGCCTCTATCCATTCCCCGTGAGGTAGAAAATCAACCTACGGTCCTGTCCCAGATACGGAACCTGCAAGCCATGCACAGGAAGGTGCAAGGCAACCTGAAACGGGCCAAGATGACCTACCAGAAGTGGGAGGATCGACACCGTCTAGAAGGTCCCAGTTATCAGCCAGGCGACAGGGTATGGCTTTCCACGAAAAACATCCATTTCAGAGTACGCAGTGTGTTCCACCCTAAGTTCATAGGGCCGTATACTGTCGTTCGTAAGATCAACCCTGTGGCGTACAGGCTAAGGCTGCCAGCGTCTCTACGGATCCATCCGGTGTTCCACTGTAGCCTGTTGAAGCCAGCGGTGGGTGCCAGACGCAGGACAGTACCTCCCGTGGTCAGGGATGGTCAGCTGGAATACGAAGTGTTGCGCATCTTGGATTCCAGGTACCGGAGAGGGGGCTGTGGTACCTGGTCTCCTGGAAAGGATTCCCATCGGAAGACGACTCCTGGGAGCCATGTGCGAATGTCCACGCCCCGCTTGCCGTTCGGATGTTCCATTCCCGTAACCCAGGCAAACCTGGCTCTAGGAGGCGCATGGGAGGAGGGCGTACTGTCAGGCACTGACCAACGGCGCCTGCATTGCGTGGAGATTACGTGGCAAGGCCCGCGTACTACAAGTCCCAGAGGGCCATCCTTCTGGGAGGGGCCAAAGTCAATATACGGACGCGACGCGCGTCAAGCAGTGCGCGTAATTCTTTCGAAGAGATCTGTCTTGTGGAAGCAGCACCGCCGCGCTGCTCGTTTTGGTGCTATTGGCAGATATACAGGGGAGGAGACCCACTGGAGGAAGCACATCGGTGACCGCGGAGGACCGGAGTCACGGACGTCTCTCTCGGCCTCGTAGACGACTGTCTACCCTCCGTCTTGCCTGTGCGAGAGGAATTCTCATGTTCCTCACATGAACCTCAGCCAGCCTGGAAAGGAATAGAGAACTTGATTAATCTCTCTTCCCATTTCGGGGGCCGTTTTTTGTAACTGCTTCTCTGCTTTCTGGTGGCTCGTTCTGCTGAACCCTTACCTACTCAGGTTGTCATCTTTCAGGTACTGTAGTTTGAGGAGGATACTGTGTCTGGATTGCTACCTTATTAGACTGAATTTCGTTCCTGTGAATGGACTACTGCCGACGTATATCAAAGGAGATATTTGATGTCAAGGAAAGGCATTAGAGTTAAGAGGAACTATTGACTTTGCCCATCGTTTTTCTTTATTATTGTGTTAAAGACTATACCGGTGGTCTATCAGATCCTATCCAATCTAGACCCTCGGTTTTTCTTCCAAAAGGCACCAGCTGGGGAATCTTTTTTTTACTTCTTGTTTACTGGTCTTCTTCTACAGAAAGGGGAATGCTGGAGGGGTATGTACGAGTTCTTTTTATTTCCTACAGTAGGAAAGTAGGAAGTGGGAATGGATGACACTGAGTTTTGTTTTGTTATTATAGGTACCCACTCTTCCAGGTTGAGAGACGCATCTTGCCTGGAAAAGAAGATAGGGACGCAACAATAGCTGTTAGTGTTCCAGGTAACAGAGGCGGTAGTGAGACGAACTGAGAGTAGTCTTGTTGTTTGCTCTGTAGTAACCCTGTGTTTTCTGTTTACAGGTATCCCATTCCCCCGCTGTTCCTACCCTAATTCCTTTCCCCGCTTGATCACCTCAATACTCTGTGTATGATACTTCAGAGTTGGGGATATCAGAAGGTGGACCCCTTTGTGCATCGCTCGGACCCTGAGGAGTACCTGTGGTCATTACAGTCTGAGCCCTATGTAAGGTGGAAGGCCTTTATTGCACACTGGTTTCGTATATGAAATTATCGTACGCCTATGATGTTCCTTCTTTTGCCTTCTGCTTAGATTTTGCTCTTGTAGTAGTTTGCTAATGGTTTGGGAGAAGTTTCAATTGTTGTATACCATTTTTAATTAGGGGCTGTAGATGTAAACAACTGCCAGCCAACTAGATCATGTCATCAAAGCATTATGGGTTATTGATGGATTCTGTCTTTTATGTCTAAAGTAACAAGATTAACATGGTGTGCTGGTGAATAGGATCAAGGTAATAACCAGAGGGGTGTGGGTTAGGTGAGGACCCAACAAGATGTGTCCTCTCTGAGCTAAGTCTGTGCCAGTCTAAGAACAGGCTTGTTGGGTGCCAGCTGATCAAACTGAATTTGGTCAGTAGTGATCCCAACATGGATCAACATGATGATGAATGCCTGTGTGCCCGGAGGAGGGTATGGGTGGTTTCTTGATATGGGCTCCATCGAGTTTCACTTGAACAAGTGGTGCCTCCCTCAGTGCTTCCAAGATGGCTGTCGCAAGACGGTCATGGCGTAGAGAGCTGCCCTGCGCTGAGGCCTGTAGCCCGAGAAGAAGTTGTGATTGGCATGTGTGGTGAGATTCACCCCAGGGAAAGGCCTTACTGATCCTGGTGGGACTGAACTCCATGTATTGGCCCAGGGTGATCCCTTGCTTAATTCCGAGCATGCAGGCTTGTAGGCCTCACTGGAGCCTGACATAATTATGGGGAGGACAACGCATTGATGAATGACCCGATTACCCATTACCGGCCTGTTTGGTGGTGCACTGTGAACTAAAAATGCCCCAGACACAGAAGAGGACCAGGAGAACAATATTGGGTGGGAACTGGGGACTTCCAGAGGTGACTGGTCATCCCCCAGTCTCAGAGGCTTTACTAAGTGGCATGCCAGACCTAGATATATATGAAATTTAGTACACACAACATGCTCAAGAACAAAACTTTACGTTTTACTCCCATTTTCATAAATTGCATGCCAGCATAGACTCCTTTCCTTCTAGTAGAGATCACCTCTCCATCATGAAACATAGTAAAATTGGGGTAAGGGTAATGGGATGGAGTTCGGAGACATAGGGGCCGATTCCGATTCGGGCCGGAAAACATACCGACCGACTCGGTACGGGAATATAGTCCGACCGACACGTACCTGCGCTGCCCGACCTGCGTAGTACGATGAAATGCATGTTAATCACGACCGACTCGTACAGAACACAAGCCGAACGACCGAACCGCACGGAAACAAGCTATCCGGCCGGGAAACTACTCGAATCGAACCGACCGACACGCACCCGGAATGAACCCGACCGACACGCACCCGGAATGAACCCGACCGAAACGTACCCGTGAACTCCGACCCGCGCAGTACGATGCAATGCGTGTAAAACCAGACCGAGTCGCACGGAGCCCAAGCCGTCTGCTATCAGAAACACAGCGTGAACGACTCGGAGAAGCTCGCACGAGACAACTGCAGCGTCCTACTCGGTCAGAAGAACGTCTCCTACATGCCCAAAAAATACAAAGGAAAAAATACAAAAAAAAGGGCCAAACAAGCAATGACAAAGCCAATAAATACTGGGGGGAAAAAACATGGAACAAAGACACCCCCCAACTCCACCCATATAAAGGCCACAAATCCCCACCATGATCCTTTGCAAATTCAACTGACCTGCCAGCACAGAACACCATCAGACAGCAACCACAGACACACTCACAGCTCATCCATCACACAAGCCACACACCATTAGCACCTCACAAATAGCACCCTCACATACACCCAGCAAAACCTACACTCACCCACCCTCACTTGCACACTCACACACACATCAATTCCCACCACCACCCATCACCATGCCCCCAAAGAAGAATCCAAAGTTCCTAGACAGTGAATTGGAAGTCCTGGTAGATGAGATCCTCAGGGTAGAGCCACAGTTGTTTGGTACATTGGTCCAACAGAGCCCCATGTCGCAGAAAACCAAGATGTGGGAGAGGATCGTCGACAGGGTGAACGCACAATCACCATGTTTGCGCACAAAGGTAGACATCCAGAACAGGTGGTATGATGTGCGCAGGAGGGTCAAGGACCTACTAAAGAAGGATTACGTCTTGAGTCAGCGCACCGGCAGTGGCCCTCCTGCCAAACCACTATACCTCAGGCCCTGGGAGGAGAAGGTGCGGGCCATCCTACCACCAGTGAGCGTATATGGACTATCAAATATCCCAGAGCCTGGTGAGTACACAACAAATATACACAATATTGTGTGACAATACACACACATCACTGTCAAGGGGATAGTCAAACCATGCACCCTTAGCAAATCCCCAGCAACCAAAAGATAATCATCCCAAGATGTGTATGTTAGTCAGATAAACACAATACATGCCATCTCATAGTGATATGTAACTGTGTCATGACATGTACAAACCTAACAACAAATAGAGCTAGGCAGTGGCACAAATCTAACCAACAAACACAGTCAGATATTTTGCCACCACTAGAACACCACCTCACAGGGAAGCTCACTGAAAGGAAGGAATTCTATGTATGCTGGTGAAGTCAGTGTAGCTAATAGCATGATGGGAGTTGTAGTCACAGATATTGGTCACCCTCACAATTGGCCCATCAACACCACTCTGAACCATGCTCACATCACAGGGAGTGGAAAAGAACTGACAAGATGGCTGACACTGGGTACTGCTGTGGGGAGCACAAGGCCTTGCTGGGAACTGTGCACCAACCAACAGCAGGACACCACTGACTGACATCCTGAAAGCCAACTTGCACTCCCTGCAATGGAAGCACATTCCATGGTGGGATATCTGGCTGGGTGGGAAGGAGGACTGACAGCTCTGACCATAGTCACCAGCAGCTTTTCTCACCCACCCCCTTAACACAAACTCCACACAACTCACCTGGGAGAATGCAATGCCTCACACTCTAATTAAATATCCCACAAAGAACAACCACACTGGGTTATGCTGTGTGAAGCACAGGGACACTTTTGGGACTTGTAGCCAAACAAACGCCAGGACAACACTGTCAGCCATCCTGTCAGCACAGGCACACTACCCCACAGGGAAGCAGAGTCAAAAGGAAGGAAGTATGGGCATGCTGGGAAGGGGGTGTAGGCACAGCATGATGGGAGTGGTAGTCACAGCTCAACATCCCCCACCCACATGGCCCAGCAAGCTCACACTGAAGCATGCACACCTCACAGGGAGTGAAAAGCCACTTCAAAGATGTCTGACACTGGCCTCAGCTGTGGGGAGCACAAGGCCCTGCTGGGAACTGTGCACCAACAAACAACAGGACCACACTGTCAGCCATCTTACCATTGCTGTCACACTCACACACAGTGAAGCCCACTCAAAAGGAAGGAAGTATGGGCATGCTGGGAAAGGGGGTGTAGGCAATAGCATGATGGGAGCGGTAGTCACAGATATTGGTCACCCTCACAATTGGCCCATCAACACCACCCTGAACCATGCTCACATCACAGGGAGTGGAAAACAACTGACAAGATGGCTGACACTGGGTACTGCTGTGGGGAGCACAAGGCCTTGCTGGGAACTGTGCACCAACCAACAGCAGGACACCACTGACTGACATCCTGAAAGCCAACTTGCACTCCCTGCAATGGAACCACGTTCCATGGTGGGATATCTGGCTGGGTGGGAAGGAGGACTGACAGCTCTGACCATAGTCACCAACAGCTTTTCTCACACACCCCTTAACACAAACTCCACACAACTCACCTGGGAGAATGCAATGCCTCACACTCTAATTAAATATCCCACAAAGAACAACCACACTGGGTTATGCTGTGTGAAGCACAGGGGCACTTTTGGGACTTGTAGCCAAACAAACGCCAGGACAACACTGTCAGCCATCCTGTCAGCACAGGCACACTACCCCACAGGGAAGCAGAGTCAAAAGGAAGGAAGTATGGGCATGCTGGGAAGGGGGGTGTAGGCAATAGCATGATGGGAGTGGTAGTCACAGCTCAACATCCCCCACCCACATGGCCCAGCAAGCTCACACTGAAGCATGCACACCTCACAGGGAGTGAAAAGCCACTTCAAAGATGTCGGACACTGGCCTCAGCTGTGGGGAGCACAAGGCCCTGCTGGGAACTGTGCACCAACAAACAACAGGACCACACCTTCAGCCATCTTGCCATTGCTGTCACACTCACACACAGTGAAGTCCACTCAAAAGGAAGGAAGTATGGGCATGCTGGGAAGGGGGTGTAGGCAATAGCATGATGGGAGTGGTAGTCACAGCTCAACATCCCCCACCCACATGGCCCAGCAAGCTCACACTGAAGCATGCACACCTCACAGGGAGTGAAAAGCCACTTCAAAGATGTCTGACAATGGTGCTCTGTTGTGGGGAGCACAAGGCCCTGCTGGGGATTGGGCACCAACCAACAGCAGGACACCACTGACTGACATCCTGGGAGTTAACCTGCACCCACTGCAAGGGTGGCATGCTTCATGGTGGGATAACTGGGCTGGGGGGAGAAGGAGGGCCGGATGTCCACCAAATACCACCAATGCTGGCCATGCACACACCTCAACATTTACATTGAAATGCTTCATGTTGGCAGGACAATGTGCTACACCAATATCAACCTCTGACTGTGACAACTTAGGACAATGCAATGTACAGGCCCGCATCCAGAGGTACAGTCACAACTGTCAGGTGTTTGAACCATTGATGCCTGTAGAAACATAACATACATTGTGTGTCTCTTCCAAAAACAGGTGATGATGGGGACACAGCAGCAGACGATGAGGAGTCCCTGTCCCAGGCTCCGGGGGACACTGAGCTCACTGGTGTGGAACAGCCTCTGCCCTCCTCGGATGAGAGAAGACCTACCTGGCACCTCCGGTGTGAGTCATCATGCAGCACCAGCAGGACCAACATCTGCACCCCCTGCACCCACTCCTCCAACTGCCAACACACAGACCACCCCCGCCGACACGGACAGACCAAGGACCACCAATGACAACAGCACAGGGACCCCGGCCCACCGTGGAGCAAGGGACAACAACCCCAGTACTAACCCCCAAGGGGGCCTAGGGTCACCTGTGCGTGCCACCGCAGGTCCCGCACGTGTGGCCAGGGGTGGTGGGAGGGGTGGTAGGCATAGGTCGCTAATTGCAGAGGGGTCTGGACTGCATGATGACCCACAAAAGGTAAGCATTGCTGATGCGTACCAGAATAGCACCGGAGAGGTCAGCCAGGTAGTGGGGATCCTCAAGGACATTCAACAGCAGCAGGCTGCCCATCATGCCCGCTTGGACTCACACATGTCCCGTGTGGAGGCACACATGTCCCGTGTGGAGACACACATGTCTGGCATGGAGTCCAAGTGGGACATATTGCATGAATTGACAGCGGTGCATAGGGACATATTGACATGCCTCCGCCAGATTAGCTCCAACATGGCCACACCTCCCTGTGTGCCCACAACATCTGGTGCTGCAACAACTGCAACTGCCACAGGGAGGGAGGATGACTCTGGCGGAGAGTCCTCTGTATCGCAGCAGCCTGCACGTGAGGGTCCCCCCCGAAAGAAAAGGGGTCGTCCGAGGAAGGAAAACTGAGAGGCCGATGGCCATGTACATCCCCCAGGAACCCAACACCTGTTCTGGAAATTCTCCTTTGTGTGCAAACTGTTCACCCTGTCGAATGCAACACAACTCCCCCACATGACATGGGGAGTACAAGTTGGACCAATGTATCAGATGACTGTGGACTTTACTCAGGACATTTCTGCTACCAACACTTCCAACTCATCTGGGAACTTTGGATTCCAATCCCAATGTACAGCACCCACCATCCTGTGCACTATCCTCACACATGTATGTAAATAAACTCACTAATACACCATACTTGCCTCTGTTGTGATTCCAACGTGGTTTCTGTCATGGAGATGATGATCTGCTAAATGACACTGTGCATGCTAACTTCTACAGCAAGTTCAACACCGTCATGTGAGTCATGGCGACGTGACACATATGAGGGAGACACACCACTAGGGCTACACAACACATAGACACCAGGGCCATCTGACTCATCGCCTACACTGATGTTGCCAGGAAATACAGTGGAATGCACAGACACCACACCTATTCAGAGTCTGTGTTAACTAGCCCACAGGTGCAGTAAGCAAATGTCAGTCAGATGTGTGACCACACACAACACACATCCCAAAGTGAAGCACAGGTTTATTACACATTTGCAACATGTTGTTTCCACTACAAATGCAAGGTAATCCCACATGGCAGTGGCCACACAGTCAACAAGTGTAGAAGAAATAAAGTCCAGGGGTGTGTGGCACATCACCTGTAGGGAAACGACTGCTTCCACCCTGAAAGCTGAATCATGGTGTCGGGGGATCCGACTAGACCAAACAACTCTGAAAGTACCCTGTGAAGGACAGACATGACACACAGTCAAAAGCACTGAGGAACAGGACAGAACTGCAATACTCATGCCCAATACATGCCACAAGATACCCACACAAAACCAAGTTAGCATGTCAACACTGTTGGGGAGTACAGACCACCTGTAAGGACACATCGCTGCACGCATCCAGTCAAGTAGCACATGGCCACACTCAAACAGCACCAGAGCACCACCAACACATATCATGCAAACTCACATCATTGACATGACATCTCTGAATACTCACATTCAGCTGAAGAAGTTGGTGATGAGCTGTGTGCGGACATCACCCTCATCATCATCATCACTGGCATCGTGGCCCAGGCCAGGATCCTCCACAGGTGGTGGATGTTGGTCATCGTCATCCAGGATGAGAGGCAACTCCTTCCGCACTGCCAGGTTGTGTAGCATGCAGCAGACGATGACAATCTTGCACACCTTTGCTGGGGCATATGGGAGGGCCCCTCCTGTCTTGTCTAGGCAGCGAAAGCGGCTCTTCAGGAGACCAAATGTCCGCTCGATCACTCTCCTGGTCCAACCATGTGCCTCATTGTAGCACATCTGGGCTGGTGTCACAGGGTTCCTGAGGGGTGTCAGCAACCACGGCATGTTGGGGTATCCGTAGTCACCTACATACAGACAATGGCACATTAGCTGAGTTGGAAAAGAGGGCGGAATACTACATTGCAGAACAGACACAAAGGTACAAAGTCAGTACACACCGACAAGCCAGGCACGCTGGTTCTGCATCTGTGACATCATCCTCGGGATGCGACTACTCCTCATCACGTAGGCATCGTGTGCAGAACCGGGGAAACGGGCACACACGTGTGAGATGCTCATATCTGCAAGACATACCACCAGAGCATTGATCGAATGGTAATGTTTCCTGTTCCTGTATGCCTGCTCATGTGCCTGTGGTGGTACCAAAGCCACAGGTGTCCCATCAATGGAGCCAATGACATGTGGCATCCTCCCCAGGGCATAGAAGTCACTCTTGACGTCAGTGAGTTGTTGACGTTTAGGGAAATAGAAGTACTGGTTCAGGTATCTCAACATTGCCTCCAAAACATCGCGTAGCACACGGCTGAACATGGTTTGTGACATCCCACCAGCAGACGCCACAGTGTGTTGAAAGGTACCGGTGGCAAAGAAGTGTAGGGCTGCCATCACCTTCACCTTGGGGGTCAGCGCTGTAGGGTATGGCCGGCCAGGTTCCAAATGTGGGGCCAACCGCACCGCCAAATCCTCAATCAGTGGCCTGTTGAAGCTGTACTGTCGGATGCAGTCACGTTCAACCATCGTTGCAAGGTCAGGGAATGGTCTATGGACAGCTGGTGCCCTGCAGTGCATAGGTGAAGAAAGAAAGATTGTCAGTCACCCCACAAATGTGGCATAGACCATACTCAATATCACATGATACATCATTACGAGACACAAGTACCTGATGTGTGTGCCATTCTGTAAGGACATGTATGGCACCTACATGGCCAACATCTAACATCACAGTTCAACATGTGTTGACAACAAGTTCAAGGTTGTGCTATGGGATATCATTAGGCTGTGTCACAGTACCCATGTACTGCTGTCACGTTCCAAACACACACCACAGTGACATGTGAGGACAGATGTGCCCCAGGCATCACAGCTCATTGACAGGTAGATTCCCAGGGACCCTGTATTGCCACATGGACACTGGCATGACATGGCGTATCATGTACACGTCAGCAAAACAACCATGACTCCCACAGGTAGTGGCCCCTGTTGCCTCTGCAGGACAGACATGGATGTCTGTGACACACACACGCACAACATCAAAGTCCATGCACAAACAACGTGGATGTGGAGACTGTCTCCCATTGTGCACATGGAATCAGAGACATCGGAAACACAACATGCACACAGACTGTGGAGGGCCATCACTATTGTGGCAATGGGTCACCCTGTGACATACATACCTTCCCACATGGGACTCAGGGGGTATATGACATGACATACACATACACAACCTGGAAATGTGACCATGCCACATGCTCTGAAATGAACAGTTGCACACCACAGTGGTCATGTGCACAACACACAAAGGATTCTGTCCCCATGAACACGTGCACAGCCTGGGAGTGTCTGCCCCCAAGTGCCACACAAAAAACCACATGTTTCCCCCCATACACAGAGAAGGTAATGCAGCCTTACATGCCTTAGGATACAGTGTGGACAGGCTGTGGTGTTGTAGGTGTGCCCCTGAGTCCCTGGCAAGTAAATGTGGCTGGCATACGTTCATAGTGCAGGCAAGTGAGCTCTCAGGGGAACAGCCAGCATTATATGTGTGCTGCAGAGGCAGATACTGTCCCATGTGTCCAAAGTGATAGGTCCAAGTCGTTTGCATCTTCTGAATCTGGCCAATCCATGGAATTGCACCACTTATACACGCCGACAGCATCATTCAAAAGTTTAACTTCATGACACCCATGAATTTGCAACAATGCTCCAGGACGACATCTGCCACCAACACTGCTGCTGTCTCTGCATCCTCTGGCTACTGCAATGGCACGTACTGTGGATAGAGCACCAGCCTTCAGCGCTGAGGAGAACCAGGCCCTGCTGGACAGCCTCCTTCCACAGTACAGCAAGCTGTATGGGAAACCAGGGGAGCAGGTGAGTGTGCTGTCCACTGCCTTACTAATTGTGCATGTTGTCTGACTAGCAAGACGTACAGTGTGTACACCAGTGGGTAGCATGCTCACTGAGTAGTTGTCACCCCCCAAAGTGTGTAGTCACAGGCACTGAACAGGTATAGTGCAGTAACAGTGCATTCCAACAAGGTTTACTTCCCAGGCAATGATACCATGTAGTAACTGCTGGCAAACTGTTCATAGCCATAGTTGCACTACTTGTGTAGATCATATGCCCCTGTGATTGAGACATGTATATCCAACTGTGTGATGCACGGAAATGTTGCATGTGTAGTAATGGCATTTTCACTTTGTCATCCTCACAGGTTGAAGCCCAGCAGAAGCAGGAGATCTGGCTGACCATCGTCCGGGCAGTGCGATCTGTGGGGGTCTACAGGCGCAGGATCCGCAACTGCCAGAAGAGGTGGCAGGACCTTCGGGGTTGGACCCGGAGGATCGCAAGGGTCCAGCTGAAGCTGTCGCCTCCTCGCAGGAGGGGCGGACACCGGACCCTGACCCCCACATGCTCCGCATCCTGGCGGTGGTCTTCCCTGACCTGGATGGGCAGCTGAAGGCCAGACAGCAGCAAGGAGGGGTAAGTGCTAGCCTCAACTGTGTACTATGACTGACATGCTCTATGCACTCCTTTAGCCTGGTTCCACTTCCACAGTACAACTGTCATGTCATCCTGGACTCATGTCCCTCACTTGTGTCATGCCCCCTCCTCATCTGATACACAGGTGTGGCCCTTACAGTCTGTGACTTAGGTCACTTGGGTACTGTGTACTTGCAGTTACCTGTGGTTCAAGTTGGGGACAGCATCCGTGTAGGAAGGTGGAATCTGACTATATGGTTGCCCCCACTTTTTTTATGGTGTTTTGCTGGTTTATGACTTAGTTGGACTGGGACCCTGCTATTCAGGGCCCCAGTCTATCTGCTCTCTCTAAACGACATGGAGTGCACTCTAGGTGCACTAGTGATTGGATACTGTGGTGCCTTATGAGTCCCTAGTATATGGTACCTTAGGTACCAAGGGCATAGGTACTTCACAGGCCTACCAGGGGCTGCAGCATGTATTATGCCACCCCTGGGAAGCAGTCTAAATCTGACACCACAGGCCTGCTACTGCAGCCTGGGTGAGGTGGTGCTAGCACTCCTCACTGAGATATAGGTTTCCTATATCTCTCCTGCACACACATATAAACCTATCAGTCACCCCTAAGGCAGGCCCTATCAATCCTGAGGGCAGGGTGCTTGGCTTCTATGTGAGGGGGTGCCTCTGCCTGAGCAGGGCCCCTCTGCAGCTCTCAGAGTCTATTCTCTGGTGCTGTTTGTGGATGCGGTTAAACCATATACTATTAAGTGCATTATATCCTCGCGGTAAATGCTAACTTTGGAATGGCTGCATCAAAACATGTCGTGTTTGGTGTCAAACATCTTGGAATACTACCCCCGCCAATCCTGGCGGCGGGGTAGCATTCCACCCTTCTAGAGGGATAAGACATGTACCTGCTGTGGAAACGCGGTAGAATCCTGCAGAGCCCTGGCATCACAAAATGGATGCCACCAGTCACAGACACTGGGCTGCCCTCCTGCTGATGACCAACACTCACAGTGGAGGAAGCCCAACAATAGGCATCCTGTCACAAGGAGGTGTAACCACCTCCCAGACAGGGTTTAGTGTATTGGGGCTGGGTGGGTGCACTCTTAGAGTGCTTTGAAGTCCTGCACTGGGGGAGCAGAAGGCTCCTCTGTGCATATGCCAGTTCAAACCAGCTCAGGGCTACCTGCCCCTGCTCTGGCGCGAAACTGGACAAAGGGAAGTGGGTGTAGCCACCCCTCCCTTGACCCTCCCATAGGTGGGGTCATAGAGCTAGTCCATCCCCTCTTTTTAGTATAAGAGGGGGAACCTTGCCATTGCAAAGCAGATAACCCCTGGACGACACTCTACAGAAGAATCCTGGCCCTTCGACGTTCCACTACCTTTGGAAGACAGAAGAATCTCCCTTGGAGTCAAGGAGTGACTCCCCTGCTTGGCAGGCACCAAAAACGACAACGACGGTCGCAAACTACGCCGCTCCCGCCGGAGTCCGAAGTCCCTGCAGCCCAGGAAGTGGATTTCCTGACCTCTCCTAGGCCATCGTGAGTCCCCAGCGAAGCTGAGGCAAGTGGACCCCACGAATAACGAGGAACCGCGACCCCTGGGTACCGTGCACTATTGTCGAGTGCAACCCCTTCACAACGTTCTACGAACTTGTGCTTTGGACCACGTGTGGTCCCGACCTCCAGCAGGAATCCCTCCGAAGATCAGAGGCCTACACCGTCCCGAGTGACCGTGGGCCCCTGTTGAGTGATTCCGCCCGAGGTGTCTTTGCGATCCCTTGCCCGCTGGCTTGTGGGTCCCCAGAAGACTTCTTAAAGAAACCAAAGAGCTCCCCTGGTTGCTCCAGGCCTGCCCTGACTTACCCTCGCTGGGTGAGTTCCACAGACCTTGCTGGTCTGCGCCATCGACTTTTCTCCATCTCCCCGAGACTTGCGGCTGCCAAGGCTTGTTGGCTCCGATCGAGTTGCCGACACCGCAGTCAGCTGCAGACGTCGAGGGACACACCGAATCCAGCTCCTGGTCGTCGTCGACGCCTCCTGGACCACGTGGCTGAAGAGTCAAGGCACCCGCAACCGACCTGAAGCGACCGACGACGGTGGGCATCCATCTTCCTTGCCCCGGGTCACTGCCAAGTGACTTTGAACACTGTCCCCTCTGCTTTCAGGTCATCCTTCTCCAGAATCCAGGCTTGGATTCCACCGGACACTTCTTCAGCTCCCGCAAGCAGCAAGTCTTCTTTGTTCGCCATTGAAAACGACGCCGCGACCCGACACCAAAGGACACCTGTGCACCCGGCTTCCCTGGGTGAGGTAACTCCAGCACTACGGTGCTCCTGTGGGTGTGGGCCCTAGAACTACTTACCCTGTAAGTGACTTGCTTGTAGGTTCTCCCGAAGTATCCTAAAACTCTTTATTTCCAACCGCGACTTGCCCCATTGAAGTTAACGGCGATTCGCGCCTGTGTATCCACACTGCACGCGTCCCCCGTGGGTCCTTTACTTACCTGCCTTGGGTGGTTTCGTGAGGCCCCAGCACTTCTGAAGGCCCTAGGCCTTGTCTCCTTGCAAGTCGTTGTTTCTAAGTCTCTTACTTAGTATATGGTCTGGTACGCCCCTAGGGCCCCAGCCATATTTTGTGCTTAACTTATTGTGAAACGTTGATTTGTGCATATGTTTGTCTTCTAATCTCATAAAGAGATTAGTAGAGAGTTATTTAGAAATAAATACATATATATTTGATATATATACCTGTGTGGTGTCTTTTCATTTGGTGATTCAAGAGATTATATGGTAAAACAAGCTGCTTTACATTCCTCCGAGACTTAGCCTGAAGGCTGCTCTCCACAGCTACCACTAGGATAGCTTTCTTTAAAAGGTTGTCTTAAACCTATCTACCATAAGAGTCGATTTGCCCTGGTGCAAGGTGTCCACTTTAATTAGTGAACAGCATATACCAGGCCAACTTCTCACAATCCGTTACAGGAACTTTGTGGTGGGCTGCATGGGTGGTACAATTGCTCACATTGCCTGTGATCTGACATGTACTCTGGGTATGGCTTTAATATGTGTTCCAATTAATGCTCTGACTCACCACATGTCTGGGGTATGTGCCACACACCCATGCTGCTGCAGAGACCAAGGTAGGGGCCTCAGAAGTATGTACATCATGTGTGTGACACATGCATAGCCACCTGCCTAGTGTTCAGGGTAATACCATGTTGCACATGGACCAGGACTGTAATGCCTACTCTGTACATCGAAGGCACTCTGTTCTCCCACTCCCGTGTGTCAGCATAGATATTGGGCATTGTGAAGAGTGCACTCAGGTGTGTGTCTCTGTGTCACTGTGGTGTGGCCTTGCTATTTGGACTCCTGGAGTGTTTAACAATTTGGGGTGGGCAGCCATCTGAGTTATGACTATGGGACCTGCACATAGGTCAATGCATAGGTCTCTGATCCCTTGACTGTGCACAATGTTGTATGAAACATTGAGGTGCAGGCAGCTTTGGTTCATTCTCATCAGACGGTGAAGTGCTCATGTGTATGGATTTGTGTTTGCAGTCACTCAAATGTCTCATTTGATTGACGTGGGATCATCTCAGTCCTCATGATGTGGGTGGCAAAGGGTGCACATGTGCACCTGTCAGCTACAGGGCTTACATTTCTAAAACTCCCCTGATTGTGACACAGTGCAGACTGGTGTTGTGTGTATGCACTGCCCCTGTGACAGGAGACAGTTATGACTGACTTGCCAGACAGGCCTGTGCCATGACATTCCAATCACAAAGGGTGATCCAGCAGTGGTGTGATATGTCCTGCATGCACACCATTGTTGCATTGTCTATCAGGACATGAGGACATCGTTGTGTCTGGTGATGGAAGCAAAACCCGCATATCAACAGAGACTTTGCCCATCAGTTTTCCTGACACATGTACTGAGACAGTGGCAGGAGATGGCATGTGTTTGGAGTGACACATTTCCATATATACTCTTGGATGTCCAACAACTGTGTATGTGGTGCATGTGTGCACATGTGATTAGTCGCATACAACAGGCAGCAGACAGATGGGTGCATGGACAGGTAGGATATGTGTGGCATGACTGACTGTCAGGCAGACAATGGGCTTCTTCAAATCCGTGTCAGCATTAATTGCAATGTCTAGCAAATGATGGCAGGGCTTGCTCTGTGATGTGCTGTACTTATTGTGGTGTGTGTGGTCAGTACAGGTGACTAATGTTGCTCTGTTTATCCTGATTGTTTGCAGATACATCCACGGCCACAGGAGGAGACAGCTCCACGGACCAGGAGGAGCGGCAGAGCCAGACTGGGTCCACTGCAGGGGAGAGCGAGGGACCCAGTGGCAAGGAGGGTGAGGGGAGCCACACTGAGGAGACCTCAGCTACGACCACCTCGGCTGGGGAAAACAGCACTTCCAGTGAGGACTCCCTTGTGGAGGCGGGTATCAGCAGACCTGAGGCAACGGCAAGCAAGTCTGTCCCCGCCACCACCACCATCTCCACCCTCCCATCTGCTCCCATCCCACATGTCCGTGGAGGCTCCCGTGTAGGGGAGCGTGTCTCCTTCATGCCAGGCACCGCACCACCTGCCTCTGTCCCCCCTGCTGCCCTGAGTGTGGAGTCTGTGGACTTACTTAAGCAGATCCATGTAGGGCAGACATCAATGTTGAGTGTCCTCCATGCACACACGGGTCTTTTGACACAACTGGTGTCATTCATGGAGGACATGTCATCTGGCATGTCTGCCCTACATCGGACCAATCAGACCATGGCCTCCTCACTGACGGCAGCAGTGTCCCTCCTGCAACAGTCCCTCACCCCTCCTACCTCTGCCCCATCCACAATCCCCAGCACGCTACCTGTCCCAAGCACACACACACCGGCACCGGCACACACCAGCACAGACACAAGCGGCACACAGACACACAAGCCAAAATCCAGACTCACACGCACGCACAGTCAGGGGACTGATACCTCACTCACAGGGGATGGGGCCCAGACACACATACACGCATCCACGAGCACTGCGCAGTCCTCAGATACCTCTCCCTCCAAAAGCCCTTCCCTTGCCTCACCTGCAACCCCCCCTCCCAGAAGCTCTTCCTCTGTGAGCTTGGCCTCTTCCCCACAGATACACCTGACACGAAGTCCAGGCGGAAGAGGCGACCACCACACACAGAGGGGAGTGCCCCTCACACCCGGACACCCTCCCCCAGGCACAGGCAGACAGAGGACCCCATTTGTAAGTCCCCCCGGACCAGGAAGGGCAAGACCCCACCACCACCACCACGCAGCTCCACCACACAGTCTCTCTCCTCCATCCCCCAGCCCACCACTGCACAGGTTCCACCGCCACACCCTGCCCCAGGTTCCCCCACACACCGATACCGCATCCCCAAACTGCTTCGGCCCTCCCCCTACCACCTGCTCTTCCACCCCCAAACCAGACGCTCTGCCTGTTTGTGCCACTGGTGTGGAGTCCGGGTCCCCCCCTCTGTCCTGCCCACCTCATCTGCCCCCCCTTCCACTCCCTTGGAGTTATACACTGCAGTGGAGTCCACAACCACCCCGTCTGACTCGGGCACTGCAGTGGGGACCCAGTCCACTCCATCTGACCCACCCACTGCAGTGGTTGCAGCACCCACACCATCTGTGTTGTGCCCTACAGTGGTGCTGGCCCCCACTGAGTCAGACACCTCCACTGCAGTTGCCGGTGACACTCCTGCACCCACCACCCCTTCACTGCCTCCTTCTGGCATCCCCTGATCCTGTCCCTGCGGTGCCTGGCCTGCCCCTTGTATGCCCCTCCGAGGGGGATGTCCCCTGTCCGTACCTGTGCAGGCATGCAATGGGTGACAAGTTCTCATGGATCACCCTGTTGGGACTGTGTATTTGGACTGGCCATTGGCCTTAGTTTCTTTTGGACTTCAAATTTTAATTTAACATTTGCTGAATAAAGCCTCTTTTTGTTTACTTGTGGTTTTTCTTTGGATGTACATGATGTAGATGAGTATCATCATGCATTTGCAGTTGTAATAGTGTTCAGATCATGAAAATGAAGTGTTGCTGTGATGGACTCCATGTGGTCCATGGGATATGTGTCCTAATGTAGTCTGGATCTATAGCATCCTTTGCTGCAGTCTGAGGGTGTAATGTTCAGCAATTGACAGAGGGATGTACGTTTTGCATTTGTAAATTAACATCTTTGGCTTACACTGATGCACATCTGGTGGGCTTACCACTGTTCAATGTTTCTCTTTCCCTGACTATGTGCCCATCTCCACTGGACATGCAGTTTGGCACATCAATGTTGAAGGACTCATCTGTGTATACAGTGCAACTTGCTTGACACGTGTTTAGGGTGTATGCAGATGACTGACGTGACACTCCCGTACCCAGGCTGATGTGAGCAGAGCCTTCAGTGTGTTGTAGTTGTTGACTCACTGACAGAGTGTTCTGCTGACATGTTTGAGTCGTGCACAGACAAGGTTTGGCACAGCAGACCTTCCACAGGAGTGGAGTGCCCTCATGGCAGTGTGTAATCCCGTGACATTGCCTGGGCCCGTGTTGTGTGTTGTGTGAGCATGTCTGTGTGTGTTCCCTTCCCTTTTCCTACACAGGCTGTGTCCCTAGGGATGTTCCTGTTTGTGATGCTTGCTGAGTTGTCCTGTGTTCATCCAGCATCTTGGACCTGGTTTCTCTGGGATGTGGGTGCATGGCAAACTAATGTTCATCAGGTTGTCATCCCTAGTTGTCTTTGTTGTCAGGGCTGGGGATGTGGGCCAACGCAGATGGGACACAGTCAGGATTCCCCTTGGCACTTGTTGGTTACACAAGTCATGTAATTTACAGTTTGTGGTAGCTTTCAGTGATTGTGACACGTTGTGTGTGTGACTGCTGCCACTCCTCAGGGTCAGAGCTGCAATGTTGGAAGTTGTCTATGTGTGTTCTTTGTGGGTGACCATGGCTTCTTCATTGGTGTGTGACTGTGGCCGGGATCCCATTGATTGGGGTGGATTTCACGTCATGCCCATGTACGGCGTACTGTGCAGTGTGTCAGACATTCACGAGTCTTGTTGACTGGCCATGTGTGATGGGTTTCGCACCTTAGTTCCCACCACCCCCCCTGGGATTGTCATGGGTGCATGTGCAATGTCACCGGTCCATGTGAGCTTCACAGATGCACATTGTTGGAGATCAAGGTGTGTGGTGTTGAGTGTGTGCAAATGTGAGTTGTTGCACGGCTAGACCCCTACCTCCATATTGGCCTTGGCTGACAGGCCGTGCTGATTGATTTGAGCTTGTGTAGGTGTGATGGTAGTTAGTTGCTCAGGACACATGGCTGTGGTTCATAGTGTGTACGACAGCTACCTTTGTCATCACAGTGGGATTATCCTGCAGGCTAGTGTCACCACAATGTGGGGTCCCTGGGAGTAGTGCTGTGATGGGTCTGTCTCTTGCTGTGTTAGTTGCTGTTCCTACAAGCTTGTGTGACATGTGTTATTTGGGCTCCCTCTCATCTAACAATGCCTGATTGCCCACATAGGGGAATCCCATCCATGAGTTACTTTTGTGTGGCACTGTATACACATCTGTGTAATTGTGATTCAGGCCTCCTCATGTGTTGTGTGGTTGCCTGGGGACACTGGCACACACCCCCATCACCTGTTGTGTTTGATATGCAGTGTGAGGCTGCCTGTTTGTGTTTGTGCATCTGCACCACTGCATTGGCATATCTTTAGTGTGCCATTGGCTGTATGTTGTTTGGTGGATTTCCCCTGCTGTCCCTGGGACTCCTAGGTCATCAGTCAGCACAATGATCAGGGTTTGTATGTCCCATTGCTGCCATGGTATGGTATTTGTTCACCTCACATCTACAGTCTCCACAGGATATCTAAATTTGTGTGTCCATTGGTGCAGATATGTGGGTCTGCATTATGATGGTCACTTCTGTCATTGTGTAATTGATAAATGTTGACAATGTCAGCCCGCATGGGTGATGTTTGTCTGCACATGGCCAAAGGTATGTCTTATTTGCACTGCACTGTTTGCCTCACCCAATCTATGTTGCTATGGGACACAAGCACTACTTTGCCCCTGATGTGTTTGTTGTTGTGTGACCAGGAATCATCCATGCTGTTTGGCAGTTGCAGCTTTTTCCATGACAACACTTACCTTTTGGTCACTGTGATGATGGGGGTTTAGAACCCATTGCCACAATGTTCAAAATGTGCTTCAGCTATGGACCCCACACTTACCTTTTGGTCACTGTGATGATGGGGGTTTAGACCCCATTGCCACAATGTTCAATTGGGCTTCAGCTATGGACACCACACTTACATTTTGGTCACTGTGATGATGGGGGTTTAGACCCCATTGCCACAATGTTCAATTGGGCTTTAGCTATGGACACCACACTTACATTTTGGTCACTGTGATGATGGGGGTTTAGACCCCATTGCCACAGTGGTCATGGTCTGCTTGCATTGTGGAGGCCACACACATTTATGTGTGACACATGTGATAGGGGGTCACATTGTATGTTCATTGTCATGTTCAGTGTTGTAGGCATTTGACACAGACTACACACGCTTGTCATGATGTTGGGGTGATGTCTTTTTCTGACATTCCTCATGTTGGAGTATGCTGGTTGTGTCATGCATTACCCGTCCTATGAGTGGGGATGGTAGTGGTGATAGGCATCCAGGCCACCATGAGTAGGGGTGGTGGTAGTGGTAGGCATCCATCCCCCTATGAGTGGGGATGGTAGCAGAGACAGGCATCCAGGCCCCCCTGAGTAGGGGTGGTGGTAGTGGTAGGCATCCATCCCCCTATGAGTGGGGATGGTAGTAGTGACAGGCATCCAGGCCCCCCTGAGTAGGGGTGGTGTTAGTGACAGGCATCCAGGCCCCCATGAGTAGGGGTGGTGGTAGTGGTAGGCATCCAGGCCCCCCTGAGTAGGGGTGGTGGTAGTGGTAGGCATCCAGGCCCCCTGAGTAGGGGTGGTGGTAGTGGTAGGCATCCAGGCCCCCATGAGTAGGGGTGGTGGTAGTGGTAGGCATCCATCCCCCTATGAGTAGGGATGGTAGTAGTGACAGGCATCCAGGCCCCCATGAGTAGGGGTGGTGGTAGTGGTAGGCATCCAGGCCCCCTGAGTAGGGGTGGTGGTAGTGGTAGGCATCCAGGCCCCCTGAGTAGGGGTGGTGGTAGTGGTAGGCATCCAGGCCCCCTGAGTAGGGGTGGTGGTAGTGGTAGGCATCCAGGCCCCCTGAGTAGGGCTGGTGTTAGTGGTAGGCATCCAGGCCCCCATGAGTAGGGGTGGTGTTAGTGGTAGGCATCCATCCCCCTATGAGTGGGGATGGTAGTAGTGACAGGCATCCAGGCCCCCTGAGTAGGGGTGGTGGTGGTAGTGGTAGGCATCCATCCCCCTATGAGTGGGGATGGTAGTAGTGACAGGCATCCAGGCCCACATGAGTAGGGGTGGTGGTAGTGGTAGGCATCCAGGGCCCCCTGAGTAGGGGTGGTGGTAGTGGTAGGCATCCAGGCCCCCCTGAGTAGGGGTGGTGGTAGTGACAGGCATCCAGTCCCCCTGAGTAGGGGTGGTGGTAGTGGTAGGCATCCATCCCCCTATGAGTGGGGATGGTAGTAGTGACAGGCATCCAGGCCCCCCTGAGTAGGGGTGGTGGTAGTGGTAGGCATCCATCCCCCTATGAGTGGGGATGGTAGTAGTGACAGGCATCCAGGCCCACATGAATAGGGGTGGTGGTACTGGTAGGCATCCAGGCCCCCCTGAGTAGGGGTGGTGGTAGTGGTAGGCATCCAGGCCCCCTTGAGTAGGGGTGGTGGTAGTGGTAGGCATCCAGGCCCTCATGAGTAGGGGTGGTGGTAGTGGTAGGCATCCATCCCCCTATGGGTGTGTATGGCATTGGTGATAGCCATCCCGCCCCTATGGTTCTGCTGTTGCTAGTGTACGTCATTTCTGCATCCCTATGTGTGTGTGACATATGTCGGGTACGTGTCGTTTGTTTGTGTTGTGGGTGTTTGACTTACCGTCTGCGCCGTACGCGTCCGTACCGGTCCCTGTAATAGATGTAGAGTATTGGTAGGACCTGGGCGATGGGATTCATGGTTGGGTCATCTCGTTCGGGTTTCTCGTGGCTTCGACTCGTACTTGTCGCTGGCTTGTTCGTCTCGTCGCCGTGGATCGTCTTGTGGCGCGAATCGGAGCTTATGTGCAGCTCTCCCGGATGCTCTGATGTGCCGGACGTAGCGACGGTTTCGGCGCGTACGGAAGGCGCATCGTACTAGTCCGGCCGGAAGGTGCTGTGTATTTGCTTCCGTGCGACTCGATTCGGCATTTACGGATCCGGCTCAGGCGGGGAACTGGAGCTGGAATGGGTAAGTACGGCTCGCTCGGAATCTGAGCAGTTATGCACATCGTACTTGCTCGTTCGGACGACTGTTCGAATCGGTCGGGAAACACGCGTTCGGCTGGTATTTTTTCCGGACGAATAGTGTTAGGTGCGCTTCCAGCCGGGATCGGAAGACCCCATAGTTTTTAAAGGATCTATTGTTGAAGCCATAGAATGCTATTTCAAGGTGAATGAAGCAGACAAATAACCCTATAGAACTATCTGAAGTACTGCAAAAGCGGTTCTATGAGGCAAACTAATCTCATACTCACATGCATAAAAATAAAGTAAGAGAAAGGAGAGTTGAACATGAGTTGACAGAACAACACTTAGATGGAATACAAAACTGGGGGTGGTGCTAGACTGTTTTAAACTTTGCAAAGGGCTAGGGGCGAGTTAGACCATCACCTGATAGTGACCACAGTGAAGAAAATGTTTTATACACTGGGCAAAAGTACTACAAAAATGGGGGATGGCAGACCATCTCCTGGTGGACAAATTTAAAACACAACAAACTCACAACTTATATTAGAGAGATAAAAGACAAGATGGATGGTGGATTGGGGTGGAGTGGTGGATTGCATACATTTCCGCAAGAAATTGTAGCAATGTTCTTTGACTATTGGTTAGGTTGGCTTTATTCTAGACAGTCAGCAGCAGAACAACTGCAAGATGCATATTTATAGGAGTATTCCTCTCCTTTGATCCCTAGGCTCCAGGGGGAGGACCTAAAGAAACGAATTTCACCTCAAGATGTTTGGAAAACGATTTGGGATCACCTATGAAACAAAGCCTAAGACCCTGAGGGATTTACAGCTTCCTTTTATTGTGCTTTCCAGGATCTTTTTTGCCAACACCCTAGCAAAATTGTTTAATCAACCAGGAGTGATGGATCTGTTCACAGATACCATGACTGATTTAGTGATTTATGTCATTCTCAAGGCCAGGAGAGACCCACATTCATGTAAGTCCTATCGACCCATAGTAATTCTCAACCAGGATGCAAAATTCTTTTCTAAAATTCTGAGAGCCTGGTTCACAAAGGTAACTTACACTTTTGAGAAATATACACTTTGGAGTAGGTTTACTAGTTTTTGTTTTTCACAAACTTCAAGTGTAAATGTACTGCTTAAGTGTAAGTTACTTGTCTCAATCACCGGAGTATAGCAATTGACTAATTCTTGTGTGGGTGGGTGACGTCCCTCCCCAACGTTCTTTAAACCCCACTCACTTCTCTCTAATCCCATCCCCTTTTGGAGTAAGTCTGCCCTTTTAAAAGCCACTCTTTTATGTACTGCCCACAGTTCCTACAACATTGTATACTTAGGTGTGCGGAGACTCTGAAGTCAAGTCGGAAAATGCTGCATACATAAGTATAGTAATACGGAGGAGTAAAACTCTGCACGTAATTTGTGAATTACAATTTGTGGTACATTTTGTAGCATTAAAATAAGTACTACAAAGGGCAGTTTATGACTTGTCGATTACGTTCTGTTTGGCCAGAGATTATTTCTCCATTCCTGGCTAGTTTCATCAAGCTGTGGCAAGCCAGTGACAATATCAGATTAACATTAAATCTGATCAGCCTTGCCAAAAAATGAAAGGAACCAATGATCCTTTCATTGGATGCAGAGAAGGCCTTCAATCACATTGATTGGAATTAACTGAGGTAAGTCCTGGACAAAACATCTTTGAGCCCCTAAAATGACTTGTTTAATTTCTAGATAACTGTGTTCATCTTGTGGCCCGAATCAGGATTAACAATATACGCTCCTAAAAGATCAAGCTGGGGGGAGGAACAAGACAGGGGTGCCCGCTCTCCACTTCAATTATCATCCCTAATTTGAACAACAGAAATAAATGACAATTAGCAAATATAAGGATAAACCGCAAAAAAGGGCACTGATAAATTGCCTGTTTTGCACAGGATAGCATCTGGTTTGTGCCACATCTGGCCACTTCCCTCCCAGCATTGATTGAAGAAGTCAAAAGGTTTTCCTAGGTATCAAGGTTCAAGATTCTAAATCATCTGGGATGTTGTTGGCAGTTGGTCACTATGCCTGCCACTCAGTCCCCTACTTGGGGGTTCATATTGATAAATCATATGAGATACTATAAAGATTGCAAAATCCACCACTGCTAGATACTCTGTTTAAAGGCCTATTAGAGTTCTCTTGGTCCAGCAGGATCAACTTGAAATAGATGAATTTCTTGTACAGGTACATATATGTGGCCCAAACCCTAAACCTCAAAATCTATGGAGCTACTATGATTGAGATTTAAAAATGCCTTTGTAAATTTGTCTGGGCTAACAAACTCCCAGAAAAGCTAAAGTCACTTTGAGTAGAAAACCTCCTGATGATGGTACAGGCTTCCATTATGTTTCCAAGTACTTTTTAGCTGCCTCGCTTAGATCAGCCATCGAATGGCTAAATGTTAACAAACTCAAACCATGGATAACAGTCAAAGAGGGCTATGGTCAGATCCCGCTTTGTAACCTTTGTGGCTTCCACCATAGCATAAAGATTGACTGGCTGACATACTACTGGCCTCTCAAACACTCTTGGACCTGTGGACCAACCTAGCACACAGCAAGAAGGTGACAACAGTCCCCTCATCACTGATGCCTTTGACTTGAAATCCGTACTTTCCCCCGGTCTACATGACAATATTTCTTTTAATTCTGGAAGCATACGGAAATTAGGAGACTCCTACAAGAACTTGAAAGTAAAGAGCAAAGAGAACTGTATCACAGAGTTTTGAATATCCTCAAGTGATGGGTACAAACGAATCCAGGCCCAACATTAGGCAACAGCCAAAGATATACCCACCCAGGCAAGCACTACTCCGCACCACCCCCAAAGAGATAAAACTATGAGATAAAAGGAAAATTGACCTAGGCCATAAACTGCTCTCTGAAGCATGGCATAGGATTTGGCTAGGAGCAGGGAAGAGCTCCATCTGTACTCAATATCTAGGAATGCCTTCAAATATATTACTGCCCATATCTAACTCCAAATAGACTTAGGACTATGTTTGGGTCCCCAGGTATTTTCTTGAGAGATTGTCAGGGATGGAGATCACATTTTTATATCTGGGATACTGACTTTAGTTCAACAGTGGAAACAGGAAATCTCTTCACCCATGGGCATTTAATGGTCTAAAATGTAACAAATCTTCACGATGGAAAAGTTAACAGAACTCGTAAGTGATAGAATGGCCTGTTATGAGCATATTTGGAACCCATTTAAAACACATATGAGATGAAAAACTGGAGGATGCTGGGACATGTACCAGACCTAATTCGTAAGGGAAATTTGAATAGAATGTTCTTAGATGAAGAGTTGTCATTTCAATGGTAACCGTTTGCTGGAATTGGGAAGCCACTCCTGCCCCACGCCAGTGAAAGGCCAAATCCTCCCACAGGGAAGGGTCAGGGGCTATAGGCAGGCTTTAATGTCTATCCCATGGGCCTATCCCTATAATGGAAAAATGACAATGGGAGCTAATTCCCTGTACTCTACTTAGGGACTTTCTATCTCTGATTGACTGTTTTCTATTTAGTAATAAACAACCTAATTTCTGCTGTCTCCACAATCACTATGATATGAATCTCTCCTTTTGTCCTGTTGCAGGTTTATTGATTTGTCACTTTTTGTTTTTCCTTTCCCACGTTTCTCCTTTTTTAGCACTTTGATGTTAAGGATGGTCTAATGCTGTGCTATTTTGTCACTGCCTCTGGGTTAAATACCTTCAGAAGGAAATGTCATGTGGCTAACACTTGAAAAGATTCTATGTGCTCATACGCTACAATATGCAATAAAGAGATCTTTAAAAAGGTATTAACTATCTGCCCTTGTCACAGAATTATGTGGAAATCTGCACCCCCAAGTTCACAGCATCAGATCAGAGCAGATTTTGGAATTTCAGACATTCACAAAGGAGTCACCGAGTATGTCTGGGATCAGCAGCAGTCACAGGTTTCTAGCTGTACCCTGAAAAATATTTGCGAATTTGCACTTGCCACTATGTGGAGGCATTCCCATTACTTAGTTGCACTTAGTGCAATTAACAATTGCATTTGTCGATTTGCCTTCACTTTTGGACAATGGCATTTTTTTTTTTTTCACTAGGGGGAAAATATTTTTTTTCCCATTTGACAAATCCGGTCACTTACACCCAGTACACTCTGATCAATTTGGTGTGAGAGTGTTGCTTTCCCATTCCTATTCCCATTCCCATTCCTACCGTGGAATGGGATTTATATTTCTCCTTAAAGGAGTAGATCGCCGAAAAAAAGTTTGCAAATACCGACAAAGTCTTCAGTTAACAGATTTGCAAGTGGAAGGACACTTTTTGGGAATACCTTGGTCTCCTAGCAAAAGCCATTCGCACTTCTAAATTAAGCTGGCTTGCACAAATGGGTTTTAGAATCAATTCAGGTGCGGGCAATTCACAAAGAAAGTAGTAAATTTGCCGCAAAAGTTCTCCTATGAATGGTTGCCGATTTACTACTTTTTGTAATTCACAAATATTCCCAGTAGTACTTTGTAAAAGCTGGCCGAGGCCAGGCTTCCAGGCGTGCTAGGGTAATGACATGAGAGTCATTTACAGATGGCTCTCATGTCCCAGTGGATAAAACTACATAGCGTAGTCTTAAACAGCCGGGAAAAAGTGCTCAAAATGCAAGCACATTTTCTTTTCTTTTCCTTTTTTTCCAGGGGGGAAATCATTTTCCCTATGGAGAAACTTTTCCTCTACTGTCTCCTCCAAGTCTGGCGGTAACCTGTTCCCTTTCCTATCCTGGAAGGAAAGTAATTCCAACTGTTTGCTAGAGTAAATCTCCAATCCTTTCTAGAATTGGAAAGGGTTGGATTGGAGATTGTAAATGCCAACAAACGTACAAGATTGAGGTCACTTTAAATCATACAAGGCTTACCAAGCCTTGTCCTGCCCACCTCTCATCCCTTGCATAGGATTTACTAGAGCGTATTTCTACGCAGTTGTGGCAGAGAAATATGCAAACACATTTACACTTGCCAAGGTTCATTTTGTGGATACTTAGCTTTATGAAATGTTGCCATTTTCAACCATAAACATACATTTACAGCCCAAAATGCCTTCTTTAATGCTCACCAAACAGAAACGTTTTAGCGCTTTTCTGAATGAAAGAAGCTCTTTCATATGCCCAAGAGCTTCACTCAGGAAGCTCCATTTAGCTCTTGCAACCACAGCAAGAGACCCGTCTGCTGTATTTTTGTTGTCCAAATTTTGCGGGAATAAGCAAGTGTTCACCAGCCTATTGGAGAAGATGTGTGGGTCCATGTTCAGTAAAACGCTGCCTTGTATATATGGGTGCACTCACAAATAGTGCTTTTTGTCTGAGAGTTGTTGATCTGAAAAAGAGGACGTGATCTAGTGGGGAGCTAGTAGAGGTTTGACACAACTCATGACGCATAGAGTGTGGTACCAGAATAGCGTTGTCACATTATATGACCTATAAATCTTGCCCTAAATGTCGCTCACAAAAATACCTACACACTTCGACAGACCCCCTCCTTGATGGACTGGAACCTGCACCCCCCCTATCCCTAGCGCCTTGAGACCCTTACGGGTGAGTAGTCACGCTTAACAAACGCCTGATTGATTGATTGAATGTATGATAGTCATCAACACCCAAAGCATGATATTTTTGTGAACAATATTTGAGCCACAATATTTACATAAGAAAATGTTTCACTGTATTTTATTCTGATCTACAATCATGCTGAGTTCTCACGTACGTGAAGTTTGTAAGCATTTCATTTGCCATTATCTAGTTTAGCATCTTTGTTTGCCCTTACTATAATGGCATAAGCCTGTTGCTTTAATACAAGGCGAGGTTTATGCAGATTCTTCAAGTGATCATTTGAAGATTGAGCTATGGCATTCACTTGGAAACCCATGGATATGGTACCCTCAGAAGGCACTAAAGGCTGCCAATAACTGGTACCAAAAAGGTAACATTCCATTTTAGAGGGGATGTCATGATTTTGGGGACGGTCTCAGTAACTATCCTATGATTACTTTGTAAGTTACATGATAGAGGAAACAGCAAAATGCTGGAAGCTGACAACCAATTCCATCGGATGTTGATGCAAAGGTGCTAATTATATCTTAGAAAGA
The DNA here is from genome assembly GCA_963921515.1 of Calotriton arnoldi. Lineage (NCBI taxonomy): Eukaryota > Metazoa > Chordata > Amphibia > Caudata > Salamandridae > Calotriton > Calotriton arnoldi. Next base: position 48,612 of record CAWUFW010020410.1, read on the forward strand.
GAGGATAGGCAAGATTCCCCCAAATTCCACTAGAACATCTTCTGCTTGTTCCTGACCAATAGCTACCTGAGATACTCGATGCCTGAGAAAAGGCTTCAACCAATTTAACAACAGATGAGAAATACCCACCACCTCCTGCAGTAGTTTTGACAAAATATGCGGTTAATCGCATTAAAATCTGCAGATAGATCCAGCAGTAGAAGTGAATGGTCGTCACAATCTACAGTGTTCAGGACAGTGGACTCTACATCGATGAGAGCTGTCTCGGTTCCTCTATTTGGACAAAACTAGATTGAGCTAACCCGAGAAATCCAACTGCTTTCACAAGTTCTTGAAATTGTAGTGTAGCAGCTTTCTACATCAGTTTCAGAAGCCACGGGACATTTGAAACTGAGCAGTTTTTATGTGTTAGTAGCATGCAAGCTGTGTTTCTTAAGGAGCAGTCTCACCCAGGCTTGCTCGAGAGTATATGGAATAATATTTTTCCAAAAGGGTGTTAATAATTTCTCTGCTACAATGAACCAGCTCAATATGTCTGGCTTGGACAATTTTCGCTGGGCAGAGATCTCCCTGACAAAAAAAGGGATTGATAGTCTTCATAATGGTGATCGTCTCAGATGGTCTCATCTAGGGAGAACTCACAAAAGATTAATGAGCAATGGCAAGATCCACTGACATAGAACAAGCTTTATGCCACTCTTTTGTATCCAAATGGAATCACTGACAGAATATCGAAGGTCAGAATATCGACCTACAGAAATATCGACGCAAGAATATCGAAGTCAAGAATATCGACATCCTATCTACATTATGGTAAGTACAAAAATATCGAAAAAATATATCGATGTCAAAAATATCGTTGTTAAAAATATCGTTTTTTATTTAAGTTAAAAAAATAATGTAAAATAAAGTAAATAATACATATAATTAAAATAAACATAGTTAAAAATATTTTAAAATGTTTAAAAATTATAAGTAATATATATGTAATGTAAAAATAAATTAAACATATACATATACATATAATATATAATATATATACTTACTAATAATTTTTAATAATTATTATTTTTTTTTTTTAAATATCATATAAATTATAAATACATCTATACACATAAAACAATAATATAAATACAAATTAAATAAATATATATATAAATCAAATTTTAAAAATTAAAATTATTTTTAATCTTTTAAAATTAATTATATACTACATTAACTAAAATAATACAAAAAATATTAGATAGCGGAGGTAATAAAATTACTATTCCAACTCCAAACAGTGCAACAGTAGGGAAATTGTTGGATAGCGTAGGGTAAAAATTACTATTCCCACCCCAGTGAGTGCAACAGTAGGGAAAGTGTTGGATAGCGTAGTTGTAAAAATTACTATTCCCACTCCAGTGAGTGCAACAGTAGGGAAAGTGTTGGATAGCGTAGGGGTTAAAATTACTATTCCCACTCCAGGGAGTGCAACAGTAGGGAAAGTGTTGGATAGCGTAGGGGTAAAAATTACTATTCCCACTCCAGGGAGTGCAACAGTAGGGAAAGTGTTGGATAGCGTAGGGGTTGAAATTACTATTCCCACTCCAGTTAGTGCAACAGTAGGGAAAGTGTTGGATAGCTTAGGGGTAAAAATACTATTCCCACTCCAGTGAGTGCAACAGTAGGGAAAGTGTTGGATAGCGTAGGGTTTAAAATTACTATTCCCACTCCAGGAGTGCAACAGTAGGGAAAGTGTTGGATAGCGTAGGGGTAAAATTACTATTCCCACTCCAGTGAGTGCAACAGTAGGGAAAGTGTTGGATAGCGTAGGGGTAAAAATTACTATTCCCACTCCAGGGAGTGCAACAGTAGAGAAAGTGTTGGATAGCGTAGGGGTAAAAATTACTATTCCCACTCCAGTGAGTGCAACAGTAGGGAAAGTGTTGGATAGCGTAGGGGTTAAAATTACTATTCCCACTCCAGTGAGTGCAACAGTAGGGAAAGTGTTGGATAGCGTAGGGGTAAAAATTACTATTCCCACTCCAGTGAGTGCAACAGTACGGAAAGTGTTGGATACCGTAGGGTTAAAATTACTATTCCAACTCCAGTGAGTGTAACAGTGTGGAAAATGTAGGATAGCGTAGGGGTTAAATTAACATACTTATTAATTAAATAATTTTTGTAAAATAAATAACATATTAATAATTAATTAACATTTTTTTAATAATAAATACCAATAAAATAAAATTCATATTTACTTTACTTCTCACCCTATTCCCCCATAATCATACAACCCGCTACACATAAAAAAGAACACAATTAATGTAATTATCAATTAATCAATTAATAAAAATTAATTACCAATTATTAAAAAATTAACAATAAATTAATTAACAATAAATAAAAATAATAATAAATTAATTATAACTAATATAATTATAATTTAATCAATTAATAAAAATTAATTACCAATTAATAATTAATTAACAATAAATTAATTATCAATAACAATAAATAAAAAATATTAATTAATTAATTATAATTAAGTTACTTCTCACCCTATTCCCCTATAAACCCACAACCTCCTACACATAAAAATTAACATAATTAATTTAATTATCAATTAATCAAAATCAATTACCAATTAATAATTAATTAACAATAAATTAATTAACAATAGATAAAAAATAACAAATTATTATAATTAATATGATGATAAATTAATCAATTAATAAAAATTAATTAACAATTAATAATTAGCAATAAATTAATAACAATAAATAAAAACATATTAATTAATTAATTATAATTAAATTACTTCCCACCCTATTCCCCTATAAACCCACAACCCGCTCTGATACTAAAACGCAAAATTTACTTTAAAAAAAAACTACTTTCTAAACATTTAACACATATATTTAAAAATAATAAAAATACATTACAAAAAATGTTAAACATACATATAAAATACATACTAAAATACATAACACTAATATAAATATTGATATTATTAACAACGATATTTTTGCTAACGATATTACTTACTTCGATATTACTTACTTCGATATAAAAAAAAACGATATTACTTACCTTAAGGTCGATATTCTGGTCACCGATATTCTTGACATCGATATTCTGTCCCTACAATATTAAAAACTCGATATTAGTGTAGGTCGATATATAAAAATCGATATTTTGACTGCGCACCATCCAAATGATCACAAACAGAACAATTTTGTATTTTAAAAGTCTCTGTTCCTACGTACAACAGTTTCAGGTTGCTTAGGAGGGAAGAGACAATGGCAATAGTGAAAGCTTTCAAAGTCTGATGCATTACTTTAGTCTTATTTGTCTGCTCCCAAATTTTCTAAGGTGAAAAGATGTTTTTGTTTTCTTAATGATAACTTCGTTTTATAATTAGAGCTTTCAATTGAATGTTAGCTTACAATTGGTGCATTCTTTAGGGTCCTTGCACCACAGCCTCTCTATTCTCATCACTTCTGTCTGTATCAGTTTATTCTCTCCATTAGACCAGGTGGGGGGATGTACATAGTCTTTTGAAATGAGAGCATGTTGGAGGGGTGAATTGATCTACAAATCTGATCAGCATATGATGATACCACTCTGACATTTGTGTAGTATTTACTCCTGCTGGACAATGTACATACTCTTTACTAACAAACTAGGCTAAATTACCCACAGAGATGGCAGTAAGCTGCCCAAAGGGTACAGTTTGCTGTAGCCCTCATTCACATGGAACTGTGTCCAGTAAAGGAGACAGATCTTAGAAAATGATAATACCTATGCAATGTACCTTCTTTATATCTACATTGGCAATGATGAGTAAAGGCAAGCTTCATGCCAATGAAGTATATGATTTACAGTAAGCAATAGCATTTAAAGAGTGTATAATAAATGTTGTGCATGAATTAAATTACCAGCATTGACATATGGAGGGAAGGCCAGGGTTCACCCACAGTTCTCCTGTCATACCTATCATTACTTCAAATTTGTACTGGAACATTCACCAAAATACAGGCTATCGAAAGTGAGGAAAACTCAATCAATGAAGCTTGTGGATTTTTTTTTACTTGACTTTTGCTTTCACTGTCTACTGTAGTGCAAGTGGCTGGTATCGGCCCTGCTACACACAATTGCCTGCAGGGAAAGGGACCACAGCTAGCTGCACACTGGGGATGCCGACAAAGAGACAAGCCATCCTACCTAGCTTCCTCAAGAATGAGGCACAGATCTAGAGGATGTCAGTAAGGATGAACCTTGAAGAAGTGAGGGCAGACAAATTCTACTATTAGTACTGGCTGATACATAGTTGGCCTAGAGCAAGCTGAGGTTGGGTACCATATCCTGTGTTGCCATGAAACAGAAACATTGTCCCTGCAGAGCAGTCTAGTCCTCATGGTTTCTCAGCTGGAATGATAAAGATGTCATTGGTAAGTCACTAACTTCTGCATGTGCTTCACAGCTGAAGTATTACTTGCAAGTTGTTTTTTATTTATAGGCATCCATAGAAGAGAAACGCTCAAGAAAGCTGCTAAAGTGTTAGTGGGTTATTTCTTTGGTGGAATGAGACATGTTTCTTTGACTGTTCTCCTCACCTTGGTTGCTGTCACATCTTGCAACATCCCACTGACAATTTCCTGAGGCCCGCATCATTGAAGAGCCAAGAAGTTGAGATATCAGGAACCAGGAGAGAAAAGGAAGAAGGGAAAGAAAAAATCAACCTTCACCAAACTCCCTTAGCATCCATTGTTTAATGGTCCCTCATTGGAGCCCAGAACATTTGGCAAGAGTTAGGTATCAGAAATGTTGGCCTCCTGGAATTTATATTATGCCTAATACGCAATGAAGGAGTCCCTGGGAATTATGGTGAAGGAAATCCATGATCATGCCCTCTGGAGAGTGGCTATGTAGGAACAACTATGACCATTAACTCTGTTAGAATGGATACTACAAATGTACGCTATACGAAAATACCATTATTTACTAGTCCATTTCCAACTAGGTGATGAAAAATTGGCCTTAAGAGTCCATAAAAGGAACGTAACAGTAGACAAATGACATGTCATGAAGATAATATTTTAGAAATAGCCTTGGCAGAGCAGGGAATTCTTGGAGAGGAGGCAAGCCTGGACAGGCTTTTTATTTCACTGGGCATTTCCCCAGTGGGATGGAACCCCTGGAGGCTCATTTTTAGGGTAGTTGTGGCTGCTCCTGGTGCCTCTGTCACTTTCCCCAGTTCCCTTAGGTTAATTGCTGTAGGTACGGGGAGGCTTCAAGAGAAAGAGAGGAAGGTGGATAGGTAGATGGAAAGCCATCAGAGAGGGAGAAGAGAGAGAGAATGGATGGAAAGAGAGATGTTGTGTGAGGAGATGAAGGATGAGAGGCTGATTTGAGCATTTTTGCCAGGACTACTTTGGTGCCCCACTCTGGCCCTGAGAGAAGGCCTCACTGAAAATCCAAGACTTTTTCAGGAACATCTTTAAAAAGAGAGAAAAAAGAATCCAGCATATGCTTCATAAAAGTCAGAAGGTGATAGAAAAGTGGAAAGTCACAGATGAGACTGGAGTTGAATTTTAAGTGAGTATATTTTTTAACATTCTGGACATAATATTTTGCTACATTTATACTTTGGCATAGTTTTCATGGGCTGGATGCAGTTAAGCTCTCTTGTTTCCTTCGTGATTCCTTGAATAAAGGGTGCCACCCTGCACTTGGCATATATGTGAAAGGTGTCATGTGCTCCTTTAGAAGGTACCCTTGCAAGGAAAAAATCACAAAGGCAATAGGAATAGTTCAAGACACCTAACTACCCTGAGATAGAGCAGAGGCACAGTCAAGCATAATCTCTGTGGTTTAAAACTTCAACAGGCAAAAGCAGCTTAGGAAAACAGAGCAAAAGCCAGTGACAACAAGTATCTACCTTGAAGGATGAATGCAACAAAAAACTAGGGGAATACAAAACATTGCAACGCATCCTTCTCAGCTCCAGGCTCCCTAATATATGAGTGGAATAAGAAAAAACCTCATAAGAAAATGGTTGAACACCTGTCATGGTCATCCGTAGTAGGTTGAGCCCTGTGGTGGGGAACGAGCATACATAAGAATCCCTAGACATGTAATGAAACACTAGCGATCGTGTGACTGAGAGTGGGTAGATGCTTGTCAATTTAAATTCTGAGCCGATTGTATTCGGGCTCTCTGTTTCTGAAGACCTACCGTCCGGTGCATTTAGGACCGAACGCTGCTGCTGCAGTCAGACAGTGGCGTAGCTAGAACTTCTGGCGCCCGGGGCTATCCCTCAGATTGCCGCCCATGGCAGGTAGCGGGGGGGTGGTGGGGATGTGCTGGGGAAAAAGGTTGGCGAGCACTTGAAAGAGGTCCGAGAGACACGTGGTCTCGGTCATGCACACGGTCCAAGGCTACACAGTTGAATACACCGGCAGTACAAAGGAGAACACATAGATTGCATGATCTATCTGGGGACTCAGAAAAACTGCATGTGACAACCATCAGAGAGCGTGAACGATTACCTGGTCACCCCCTCAGCACAATGCAAACATGCACATACATGACACTATTCGGGATCTACAGCTGATATTAACTGACCAAACATGGTCCCCCCATTAAAGCAGTGAGGACGTGCACAAACGTGATGTGCGCTGGGGACCCAAAACCAACTTAACAGCATCGAAGCCTGTGATTCTTTCTCTTTCAAAACAGCAATTAATTATTCACAGGGAATGACTCACTGTGTGCCCTTAGAACTAAACTCAACACAAAGGGGTCAGTCAGCTCCACAACCTTGCCAACACAGACCAGATACAAAGCCCGCTCTGGTGGCCCAAAGGCAACAACCAGGGGTCGCGCCTGTCATTACTTCTAAGCAGCAGCAGCAGCAACCAACTCCCTGGGAATGAAAAGACGTGTGCTCTTGGGACCCAAAGCCAGCTTGTAATAGTCATCTCTCCTTCAGAGCAGCCTCAGCACAGACACGGTGCACAGCTTGCCCAGGGGGCCGAAAGCTAAAATATAGGGAGGGGCGACACATGATCATCACAAAACTTAAACACCGCTGTAGAGGCCATGGGAACATGTTCAACCCTATCCAAGGCCCAATTTCTTTGTGGCAGGGTTTGCATTGGGATTGCGCCACTTTTTTAGCACAACCCCAAAGCAAAATCTAATTTGTTAAATCTCATAATGCGCTTAAATGCACTCATGATATACCTAATAAAAACAAATGTGTGAGATCATAATAGCTGATGTTACTTCTTGTGATGTCACTTACTGTGATGCCACGTGTGATGTCATGCATTGTGACATCACAGAGTCTGAAGGCACACACCATGATATCACTTGCATACTGACTAACTAGGGTTAGTACCCCCACGTGCTGCAAGAAAGTCCATAGCTTCAAGGGATTCCATTTTAGGAAGGAATAATTGTACCCAAAAACAAACCCTGCTTTGCCAATTTTTTCCAAAACTACCCCACTTGGAGCATCTGTTACTGGGCCGGTGACAATGGCGACTGTTTCCATTAGGCGGCAGAGCCTAGGGAGGCGAGCAATCTTGTACCAGGAACATCAGGCCTGACTGGCAGGCATTAAATTACCAAACAAGCACACAAGAGGCCACAAGCCTTCTACTGAAAAGCAACAAATCAAGAAGATGTCGGGAGATTAATAAATAGGTCTTTCACAGTGATACTCGCACTACCTAAACCTGCGGGTCCAGAACAGCTGTGCCTAGTATTGTGCGCATTCTTACTCGCACAAGAAACACATCGTCCTATAATAATACGATACGAGAGACAACTGGAGTTAAAACTGGAGATGAGAAGAGAACAAAGAGAAAGCAATTAGAGGAGTGAAGGGGTACTATGGGGATGAGAGGGTGTCTAGAAAACAACGAATGTGAGAAAATAAAAGGTGGACGAGAGAGGAAAATAGGAATGTGATAGAATGCAAGTTCTAGTTGCACTTGAGAGGTATAAAAATGCTTATAACATAAAATAACAACTCGTACACAGAGAACAAGGAGTGCAGGAGGCTGTGCTGAGACTAAAGGTCATGCTTGGGCTTGGGTGGAAATGCAATGTTCCATTCTGCTGAATTCTTGTACTTTTCACATCAAGTCAGAACTTTTACAGAAAGTTCTGGGGAGCATAAAATCTGTTTCCCTTACGTGCTAAAAGTATCCACAATGTAGAGCTGTAGACTTGTAGGGTGTTTTATCACGCTTCTAGGCACTTCCTTTCCCAGAGCCTGCCGTGATGTTTGAACATATACTCCCAGACAGGTTCGGCAGATGCACAGGCCAGACCCAGCAGATGTAATGGGGGTACAGAAGGTCGCATTAAATCAAGAGGGACTGAGATAGGCGTAGAATGAATGGCACTTGCAGAGACAGGGTCATAGCATTGAGACAGACCGAGGCATAGTACCGGGACAGACAGGGGAAGCTTTGTACTAAGACAGACAGAGAGACATAGCACAGAGACACAGTAGGGACACTAACAGGGAGACATAGTACTGGGACAGGAGAGTCATAGTACTGAGAACAACAGGAAGACAGTACTGAAACTGGGGGGTCATAGTACTGAGAACAACAGGGAGACATTATACTGAAACTGGTCAGTCATGGTACTGAGAAAACCAGAGAGACAGTGGGATAATAGTACTGAGAACAACAGAGAGACATAGTACTGAGACAGGGGAGTCATAGTACCAAGTACAACAAAGAGGCAAAATACTGAAACTTGGGAGTTATAGTACTGAGAACAAAAGGGAGACATAGTACAGAGACACAGATGAGTGGGAAAAATAACACTGAGACCAACAGGGAGACATAGTAGAGAGAGACTGGGAAGAGGGGAGACACAGCACTAAAACCAACAGGGAGGCGTAGTACTGAAACAGGGGAGTCATAGTACAGAGACCAACAGGGAGACAGAACACAGAAACAGGTGAGTCATGGTACCGAGACCAACATGTTGTAAATAGTGCAGAGAGCCAGGTGAGAGGTCAGAGACTTTGCACTGATACCAACAGACTGGAGCCCAATGGAGTCAACAGTGTAGCTTGGCTCTATCGCGCCAAAAACCGAGTCCAGCTGATTATTGATATATAGAAGTTCATTTCATATAAGGCCTAGTGACTTAGAGAAATCCCACACTGCTTTTTTGTTCTGACATTCTTGGCATGCTTGTTTTCACACAATATAATATAATTGGAGACAAAAGCAGCTTTTAACTTGCAGGGCAAATTATTTTTAAAGGCCAAGTGCCAACCCGGTCATAATAAGAATGAAAAAACCCAGAAATTCTTTTGTCACGTGTAGGTGCTAATAATGATTGCAGTGTGCTTTACTGTAAACAACGCCCACAATAATAAAGTACAGCTACTTATTGACACAGGCATGCACGAATAGTACAGCATAACTTTACGTCATAAAGTTAGACATACTCCATCATTCCAGATCCCAATATCATGTATAAACCTTATTTCTCATCTCCACATGCAGTACCTTCCCCATTTCAACTAAAATCATAAATGTACCCGTCTTTTAACTTTCTCATCGCTCAGCCTCTACCCCGTCACCAGCAATCACCTCAGCAGCCTGCTCCAAATTACCACTACCCTCATGGTCAAATTTCGGGCACAAATATTTCTCACATCATGTATGATCACCAGATCATAAATGTACCCTTCTTTTAACTTTTATCTTTTAACTTTCTCATCGCTCTCACATTTACTCGCTCCTCAGGTCTTACTTCCCCCTCCCCCATCACCAGCAATCACCTCTGCGGCCTGCTCCAAATATAATCACCACTACCCTCCTGGTCAAATTTCGGGCACAAATATTTCTCACATCATGTATTGAGTTCCGTTTTTTTTTTTATTTTTAAATAAAAGCAAGACCAAGCAACGCCATCACTTAACTACAACAACAGGACAGCACTTTACCAGATGCAATCAACATAATCATTTGATTTGAATCTGAAGAAAAACAAGCGGGGGAAGAAGAGCATCAAAATCCGAGCAGAATCAGGTCTGCAAAAATGCACCCAGTTCTCCTGAGAATGAATTAAACTTGATCGCCCCTTCTCCTGGCCACTTAAGAACACTAGAGGAAACGTTCCCAGGTGACACCTCCTTTGATTTGTATGTTCAGCAGTATCTTCAGAGACCACTTAGACACCTGCAGTAGACCCCAGGAAGTTGGCTGCAGCGCAAGACTCTCTTCTGTTGTACGCTCCGTTTCGCCATGTTTCTATGACTAAAATGTTTTTTGATTTTTCTTTGGTGTTAGTTTTTCCAATATGCTTTGCGGTCTCGCACGCGAGAGTGATGAAACACTCCACAATTAATCATTCCATTGCAATCATAGACTCAGTCGTCTGCATCTCTCTTTTATCCACTGGTGAGTGGGTTTATTTTTCTTTTACCGGGGGGGGGGTGCGTGTGTCCCCTTCCGTGTCCTTGTTTACCTTTTTTGAAATTGGGTATGCACGAGTTTGCTTTTGCGTTCTTCTCTATGTGATTGAATGTATGTGGATATGCTTGTTTTATATATGAATGTGGATGTTTTCGTGCGTGTGTGTATAGTTTTTGTGTGTTTTAGGTAGTTGGTGGTTGTATTGTGTATTTGCTCCACGTTTCTGTACATTTACATTTCATGTGTGGGCTTTTCTGTGTGTCTTTAAAGTTTATGTGCAAGTTTTGTATGTTTGCGAGCATGTATTTGTCCATCTGTTTTTGTTTATTCTTTGCTTTTTCTGTTTTAGCGTGTGTATACGTGTTTGTGCTTCATGCCTTTTTCGCAGTTTTATTTGTGTATCAATGCATGTATTTCATATTTAGTTAGGTTGTCCATCTAAGACTGTGTGTGTTTATGTGTACATATGACCCAGAGGCGTTGTGAGCACACCGGTTGCCCCCACACATCAGTCATTCAGAGCGTGGAGGGGGTGCGGTCCCAGGTCGGCCCGCTCCCACTCACCTGGGCCTCTGCCTCACCATGTGTGAGCATCATTCCCCCCTCACAAGCCTCTGAGGTAGGCTGATGGCTACTCACGGGGAGACATCGTCAGGCGGGTCGCTCAAGAATATTCCAGAAGGGGTAAAACTGCTAATCCCTCATGGTCAAATTTCGACGGGGCACGCACGGGCACAAATATTTCTCACAGTGAGTGACTGGCATCATGTATGATGATCACCCCTTACCTCTCCTGTAGACTCCACAGTGGTGGCAGGGCCCCTACCGTTGGGGTTCTTCAAATCGCCCAGCACTCCCCTGCCGAGACTGTCTCCACGCAGTAATTAGCGCATGGTGGTGGCGCGCATCACAGGAGCACAGCGCGGGGCTGGCCAAAAATGGTTCCCAGGGCCGTCATTGGTAGCGCTTTCGCGCGCTACAAGATTGACGGCCCTGGGACCCACATACACGGTATGCAGCGTACCGCGGTGCGTGTGTGGTGCGTGTGTGGTGTGCACTGCAGCATTTGCAAACAGGTGCGCTTGCACAGTGCACTTACATAACTGCACGTAACGTGTGCACTGTGCCGCCGCTGCCACCCCCAAAATAGTGCCGCCTGAGGCAGACCGCCCCCCCCCTAGCTACGCCACTGGCTGCAGTAGATACTCTGAAGAGCCCGGAGCACTTTTACGACGCGTTCTGAACCGAACAGTTAGTTAGCCGGATTCCTGTGTCTAACAAGGAATCTCTGCCACACGTGTTCAGGACAGAACGCTCCCAGCCAAAGGATTTCCTCTGCTCGGGGCTCTTTGCTACGATGCTCTCCGGATTTAACCACTTGCTAATGAAGCAGCCCCAATGGAAAACAGCCTGCAATCTCCGGGACCGTGAGAGAGAGATTAACGCTTAAAGGACCTGCTTTTTATTTCTTTTTCTATCTTAGCTTTACCGCAGGCATTTTTCTTTATTTAGCGGAGCGCTTTTATAGACATTACCAATCCAGGAGTTAGGATATCTTGAAATAATGTGAACCCAGTGAGATCTTCCCTTCATTTATTCTACCACAGGAGTGCTATGGCTTCGAGGAGTCTCCTTGTGTACCAGGGCAGATCAGTACCAGCCTTGTTTCTTTACCCTACTCGTTGGTGACATTGACTTTGTATTTATCAGCTTGTGGCGAGTTGTACTGTGGCTGGTATTCTTCTCATTGACTGCAAATGGGTATAATGTCGTGCAGTTCGATGTGACAACCCTAAAGTCCGGCAGACTATAATACCAGCCACAATCCTATCTAGATTGGACTATGGCAATTCCCTTTACCTAGGTGCCAATAAATCCTGTATTCAACGCTTACGGAGGATACAAAACGCAGCAGCACGCACTCTATTGGCGCTTCCGAGAACATGCTCCGTGTCCAGGTCTCTACCTAAACTACATTGGTTACCGGTAGAGAAGAGAATTCAGTTCAAGACGCTATGCGTCGCTCATAAAATCCTGACGCAACAAGCCCCCCCGGTTTTATCCGACCTGTTAACACCGTATGCTCCGAGTCGCTGCCTGCGGTCAGCTGCTCAAGGGCTGGCATGCATCCCCAGAGCTCTAAGAGCCAGGGCTGGTGGTCGCTCTTATAAAGACTTGGCTGCCAGACTCTGGAACTCCCTCCCGATTGCTATTAGAGGGCTCCAAGACCACTTGGCCTTTCGGAAAGCCATAAAGACCTGGCTTTTCCCAGCATAACTTTCTTCCCTTCTCCCGAGCTGTTATTACTCACGGGCACTGTAGGGGTAGCGCTGGGACGCCCCGTTGCTGGGGCAGCTATGCGCTGTATAAATCTGAAAATAATAATAATAACCCAGTGTGGAATGCCTGCGAGTAAATCAGAAGGGGTCCGCACATGACATTGATAGATTTTGATGGAAGTAAGGCTGGTGTCTAGCGGAATTCCTAGTTGTTGTTTTCTCTTATCTACAGGGTACCACAGATGGTTTACTGCCTATTGAGAAAGAAGGATTTCTCATTATCGAGAGAGGACAGAAGAGGCCTTCTGGTGGTGGACCGCTGCCTTTTTGTTATTTTATCCCTTTTCCCCTGTGTACTTTCTTGCCGGGTAGTGACTGGTAATACTCCCTGTGGGTTTGTGCAGGGTGGAACTGGGAAACTATCATCACCCCCGTTGGATCTGTTCCTGAAGGTAAACAACCCTGACCACGAAACCGTCACCCCGCATGTTGTTACAATGCGGTCGTTACAACGAACGCGTTGTAGCAACTCATACCATTACCACGCAAGTCGTAACCACGACTTGCGGAGGGGGGAGAAGGTGTTGGATTTAAAATCCAACACCTACCCTACTGTCCGCACAGACTGGAGTTGGAATAGTAAATTATACTATTCCAACATCCAGCGCCCCCCTCCGCAAGTCGTGGTTATGACTTGCGGGGTAATGGTATGCGTTGTTACAACGCGGTCGTTGTAATGACCGCGTTGTAACAACATGCGGGGTGACGGGCAGCGGGAAAAAGAGGCATATTCGTTCCTGAAGGTTAGTGGCTGGTATACTCTGCTAACCTGTCAGAACCTGATAACACTGTCTTGGGAAGGATAGCTCTGACAGCAAAAGCTGTGAAGATGACCATCTTGATTAGAAATTAATATATCCATAACCACACCTGCCATCACAGGAAAGTGGCATTGTCCTGGAATGGTAGGTGAAGAATGGAAATCAAATGATCTAATTCTGGATCGTTTACAGAACAGCCTGGAGGCTGCAGACGCTCTTCAAGGCTGCTGTGGCCGTAAGCACTCCAACCTGGGTGAAGAGGATGGGGAATCCATTATGCACAGCAAGTGCACCACCTTCCCATCTGCTTCTGCAGGACCAGGTAATTAAGCCGCCATCTCTATGGAACAATAGTTTTAAGAAATGTACACCTTTCGTGGATGCAACATCCACAGAATAGTTACACTTTTTTACTAAATACAGGAAGCAGCTGAAATACTGCTAGACATTTTTCAAACTCTACTTGCTGTGAGGAGTAAGAGATTGTAATATTAGGGATTCAAACATACTGTTACAGCCTTTAACACACAAACATACACTGTTTAACAAATTTTATTGCTATCTTTCTTAACAAAACACCATACATTGACATATTTTGGCCATGTACTCACATTCGTATTTTAAAATCACAAATCACAGACATCTTTACAGTTACAATCTTGTGGTAAATACTCAGATTTCGTAATGGCATCTTTCATAAATATGTATACAAATAAATTGTACATGCCCAAATGTAAAAAAAATGTATCAGCTCTCGAGGTGCAAAATCTGTGATGGCTAGAGAAAAATATCTAAAGCAAGTGATATAATGTATTTCTGAATAGCAAGTGTTGTGATGTTAAACCGAATTGCAGCAGAATTAAATCGAAATAGTTATTTTCAATGGAGCCATTGATAAGTGAATCACTTCTAGGCATGTTGAATTGCCTGGTTGCCTTCTTCAGACTTACTCTCATTCTAAAAGAATGCAACATGAACTAAACATGGACACCGGGATGTTATTTCCCATTCACATCTGAGATATCACTTCATCTTTTCTTTGTAGGTTTTCCGCATTCTGGCCTTCATCCCCTGTTCGGTTTCCCACAGGCAGGGTCTAAAAGAACAATGGTGATATGTCAGAAAATCAAGAAACAGCAAAAATGCAAATGCATGTGAAACCACTATAAAGTATAGCTTATAAATAGGAATGCCTAAAGTAAGACGTTTTTTTACCGCTTATACCAAGACAATCGACACATGATTAAATATTATTTTTCTATAAATAAATAAATGTATGCCTCCAATTATCATTTTGGGACTTTTTTAAAAGTATTGAATGCAAATCCATGTTTAAATTGCACACCATTTGCCTACGATGACAAACAAAACGAGCTTCAGAGAATGTTTGCTACTCTATTAGCATGTCTTTCAAATTTAATAATAGTTCAGCATTTAGGATAATACTGAAAACACTCTGGAAGTAGTGTTTTTCTTTACTTACATAGCCTTTTTTGCGCTAACAGAAAATAATCAGACAAACCAACAGCAAGCCATCATCAGTTTGTAGTTTAGCATGATGTTGCTTCTGATGGTCTAGTCTTTGACTAGTTTAGTGACCGTTGCCTTAAATCACAATTTTTGCTGTTTTTCACACACATGTTGTATGAAATTTTGCTTATGATGCAATTATCCCTGACTTTTTTGCTTATTATGGACCTGAATTGCTGGTACTCTTTACCTCTAGGCAATGAGGAACTGCCAAACAGCTTATCACCACGTGGTTTTCCCTGAGCTCAGATAACAAGTTGTATGGTGGAAAAGTTATATACTTTTCCCAGATTTACTAACATTTTGCGTCGTGGTGGTGCCACTTTTTTGCACTGCCACGACGCAAAATGCTAATCAAGATTTATAAAGTCACCCAAGGACCGATTTGTGTTGGCTTGCATGGGTTTGCATCGAGTAGGCGTTACTTGGGTGGAGCATGAGCGTTTGCATGCATCCATCCATGTATTTTGCCACAAACCCAGATTTACTAAAGGCAGTAAACGTGGGTTTTTGCCAAAATGGTTTGCCTACACCAGAGAGGCGTGACAAGGAGAAAAATCTTAATTTCTCCTCATTACTTCCTTTTTCCACGTGTTCTACATTCTACAGCTTTCAGGTAAATGTGCCTCTAAGGATTGCTCTCATGCAGGAAGGTATACCTTCCTGCCCATTTGAATGCAACATTTCCCAATAAGTAAAGCAGTTTTGACTGTTCTTCAGAAATTGTGCCCCTGCTGTATACCCAACAACTTGTACAGTGCTTAAAATCATGCTTCTTAGCTTTGGCTCAGGGAGAACTAGAAACCACGCTCTTACAACTAATAGGCGACAGGCAAACATAAAAATTGTGAGTTTACACTGATTTTTTTATTCTATCTGTATGAGGGATTACGTTTAAAAGGTTGATATACATAATTGCTGACTTCTGCTGCCTGGATTGCTCCAAACAGTTAAGCATTAATTACTTTCCTTCACATTTCCGTCGAGTCTTGAAAAGGCGTGAGGAGGTGTAAATCCCTTTATTTCTCAGTCATCGATCAAGAAAAGAATATCATTGATGAGATACGTATGCAGGTAAAAAAACTGGCAAATATTGGCTGGCTATTTTTTTTTTTTTTAGCGTTTTATATAGCGTGCACTAGCCCCAAGGATATCAGGTATCAGAGTGCTTTACATGAGCACCAGTTTCGTTACAGATGGACACATTCATTTTTATTAGGCACGGGGAGATTAAGTGATTTGCCCAGAATCACAGGATGTTGAGCATCGTTGCCGAGACTCGAACCTGGTTCCCCAGTTTTGCGGACGACCGCTCTAGCCGTAACGCTACATCCTCTCCCCTATCCTCTTTTGCTTAGGGAACCACTTGAGATGAGAAGAGTGACATTTATGCCAGGTCAGCAAACGCTTAAAACATCATGCCACCTCTGATTCAGATATTTCTAATGCCTTCCAAGCTTACTATGAATCACTATATACAGAAGATACCACTCCATCGGACCTTGACATAAAGGCTTTTTTGATGGTCTTCCTAATTCCCATTCTATCGCTAATACTTGCAATGCATTAGAAGCTGATATAACTCATCAAGAAATTACTAATGCTATCAAGTCCTTAAAGAAAGCCAAAGCTCCTGGCCCAGATGGATTCTCCATTGAACTAATATCCTCTTTCTTGTCTTTTTTTGCCCCTAAATTGCTTGAGCTTTTCAACTCTTTTCTTTTAAATTCAAAGGTCAGTGGCTCCTTTCTGGAAGCCCTAATTGTAAACCTGCGTTCGGTACACCAAAACCTGCTTGCTGTGCCTAGGACTCGAAAGAAGAAATGGGGAGATAGAACCTTCTCGATTGCTGCAAGTAAACTCTGGAACTCTCTTCCACAAAGCATGAGGGCTATCCCCCAGTTGTTGACTTTTAGGAAAGCACTTAAAACCTGGCTTTATGCTTTAGAGACAGTTTTTTCATGTGGATTTTCAGTGAGGTTTTAGCACTGGACGGTTGATAATAGCACCCTGATGCCTTTGGGTAACTGTTGCGCTCTACAAATTCAAAATCAAATAAAGTTCCTAAAGTAGTCAAGGGTCATACCCTCTGTCAAAATATTTGTCCTATTTCATTAATCAACTATGATTGTAAAATATTTGCCAAAATCTTAGCATCTCATCTTGAAAACGCTATTCCCCTTCCTGCGAAATCTGACCAATCTGTTTTTTTAAGGGTAGATTTGCTGCGGATAATGCCAGAATGTTCTCGAATATTCTTGCATTTGGTAAAAATATTACTCCTCCCACGCAGCCTTATCTCTTGATGCTAAAAAGGCATTTGACCACATTAACTGGCAATTTATTTTCACTACTCTCCATTGGTTTGGATTTGGCTCTAAATGTATTTAATTCATAAAATTGGTATGCTCTGAACCCATGCTAGTGTTTTTGTCAATGGACATTTTCGCCTTATTTTAATTTGCATGGAGATACTACACCAGGTTGTTCTCTTTCTTCTTTTCTTTTTATTCTTTGTTTAGAACCCTTCCTTGAATGCAGTCATTGTAATACCCTTTTTTTATGTTTAAAGAAAATTCCCTTGAAACCAAACTATTGGCTTATGCTGACGATATTTTGATATACATGTCTAATCCTGTGACCTCCTTAGATCCCCTTTTGCCAGAGATCAATTTATATTCTAATATCTCAGGTTACCAGTTAAATTTCTCCAAAACTGAGATTTTGCCATTAAATTCGTTATACTTACAACATATGCTTGCTAACTGTAATTTTGCATGGTGCCCTTCCAGAATTAAATACCTGGGTGTTTGATTTTCTCCGACTATTTCCAGCATAATTAGCCACAACGTTAATATTTTGAAACTTAAAATTCTGAATTTACTCACCTTCTGGTCTCCTCTTCACCTTTCAAGGTGGGGTAGGTTTTATTTTCTTTCTCTGTTCTAACTTAACATGTGGTTGTATTACTATGTAATATATAGCATTGTTATATTATTTTTATTACACATACTGTTACTGCTTTCTGAATCTTGAATAAAAAAATATTTACAAAAAAAAAAGAATGTTCTGCCTTTTGTGTTAGCAACTGTAAATCATAGTGGCATAGCGCCAGTGGATGCTTTGAAGAAAGAGGGTCAAATAGAGAGGCAGTCACCATACTGTCTTAAAGGGATAACACAGCGCTGATCGTAATGGGTGTATTTCACTTTGATCATAAAACAGTTGGAAGAGGTAGGCTTAGGTTAGGGATAGGAAGCAGGGAGAAAGATAATTTTTACATTTGTAAAACTGGGAAATATGGCCTTGAGGGATTTATTTTGCTGTATGTCACAGGAAATGTTGGGAGAGATAGGAGAGGATTGTGCTGGAATTCTAATATTATCATCATCATCATTCTTTCTTTATTCCGTTAAAAAAAACAATAAAAGATACATAAAATCAATTAAAAACCATAACATCAAATACAATACAATGATATTAGTTATGTTAAATTAGAAAAAAAACATAAAAACATGTAAACATGTATTAAGACAAATGTCCAAAAGAGAGCTTCAATGAGCACAAAATGTGAAGTCCAACCTGCATTTGAGCCTTTATAACAAAAGTTGCAGTACAGTTTTTGAAATAAAATAGATCCTCAAATGTTCCAGGCAGTCGCAGAAACCTCAACTAGGTTCGCTATGCTCTGTCTACGGAACAAGGAAATGACGCCTACTTGAGTAACACAACTCATAAATATAGTGTCCTGCCAGACCAGGTACTCGCCAATAACCATGCCACACACAGAGTAATTTTAAACGTTTTTATTCTGCTGCATGAAAGTCAGTACTCAACATTCTAAGCCTGCCTTCAACTCATGTCTCCAATGCTTACGTCACAGTCCTACGATGTACAGTCGGTGGCAAAAGAGTTCTAGCATTCTTTTAATTACAAGACACTTTATCTCCCACTTTATTAAATAAAAAGTTACAACTTTTCAAAATAAATAAAGAAATACATATATAAATAAATTCATGATCAATACATAGATATAGAGGCAAATATAATTCTTCAGTCAAGCGTTGTGGAGCCTGAATCAAACGTTCTGATTGGGTCACTGGAAACTACGATCTGATAGTCTAAGTGTCAGTGATCTGCCCCAGTGAGGTGGAATCATTAGCAGACACAGATCAACAGTCTGTCTGGACCCAGTCTCTACATTGACATCGGAGTTTGGTGAGTGATGGCCCACATGACGAAAATTAGAGGAATCTCTCGTAAGGGACTTCCCAGGATGCTGGGATGTCACCATGTGTCCTTTGGGTGTTAGTGAAGGTAAAGGGCTCAGCCGCAAAAGGAGCATCAGACTTTCTTTTCCAGCGTTGTCTGACAAGCACTCAGTCTCCTCTTGTAAAGGTGACATCTTTTACATGATGTCTTCTGTCAGCATATCTTTTCATCTTCTGTTTGCAACCAAAATTCTTAGTATGATTGTCTTCCCCATTCTTAGATCCGAGGTGGCCCATTGGGCAGCTTGGTTGTCATGGCTCTTCCAAACATGACAGTGGTAGGGCTTTCCCCAGTCGTTGAATGGGGAGTCCAACGGTAAGTTAGAAGAGTAGTGTTCAAAACAGCTTTGAGGCTGAGCTTCTCCAATGCAGCATGCTGAACAGCTTTCTTTAAAGTACTCAAGAAGCGTTCTACCGGTTATTGGCCTTGGGCCAAAGAGGAGTGCTTTATGTTGAGGTGATTTAGAAAGCCCTTGAATTTGTGACTATGAAAAGGTGGGGCGCTGTCAGTTTTTAAGACTGTCGGTACATCCCATGTCACAAAGATAGCATTTAATTTTTGAATAACCTTTTCATGTGTAGTGGATGAAAGGTGTTCTACCACTGGAAAATGGGACTATTCATTAACAATGACTAGAAGATGAAGTCCATTCTCAAGAGGACCAAAGAAATGAAAAGCAATTCTCTGCCAAGCATGATGTGGCAATTCTGATATGTTCAAAGGGTGCTGAATAACTTGAGATGAAAGACAGTAGCATATATAACAAATCTTCAATTCTTTTTTTATCCTTTCGTCGAGGTAAGGAAACCAGTCTCGGTCATGGAGAGCTCTCTTGGTGGCAAGTATTCCTCGATATCCCTCCTGGGTGACATTGATCACTTGTTGTCATAGACTCTCAGGAATAACAATTCATGTACCTTACAGAATGAAGCCTTCTTGAGCCACTGAAAGTTCATATCTTACATTTTTGAACTTCAAAAATTCACTGTCATTAGTGAGAGGTCTAGAGTGCTGGTTCCACGATTGATGAGCAATAATGTCTTTTAACTTTAACATGTCACTATCTTGGCTCGTGGCAGTGACAATTTGTTCTAAAGACATGGCAGTTGGAGTGCTCGATTTCACAATTGATGTAGGCCTCCACTGTCTTAGATAGGGTGCCAGGGCACTGTCATGTCACTCTTGAAAAAAAATCAACAGGGTTCTGATCTTTCCTTGGATGATGAAGCACTGTATAGTTGTATTTTTGTAAACTCAAATCCCAACGTTCAATTCAAGGATGCTCTTTGGGATTGCCAAATATTGCCAACAGTGCTTGATGATCAGGCACTACTGTGAAAGGCTTTCTGTACAAGAATACATGGAAATATTCACAAGCCCAAACCGCTGCCAAACTTTCTTTCTCAGTTTGCGAATAAGCATGTTCTGTTTGTGACTGGCATATGCCACGATATGTCTCCCAGCATTTGGCTATCTGTTGTGCTGTGCAACTATTGCGCCTAACCCAACAAGGCTAATGCCAACTACAACCTCTGTATGAAGTTTGGGATCAAACTAGCCCATTTCTGTGACAATCTCAATGGCTTGCTTGTTTTTTTGGAAGCTCTTCTCACATTCATGTGACTAACGAAAAGACATATTATTTTTCATTAATTCTCGCAACGGTGCACTGACTGTAGCAAAGTCTTGAATGTATCTAGAACAGTAACTGGCCAGTCAAGGAAATGATTGTGACATAGAAATGTCTTGTGGGGGTTTTGCAGTAGACAACGCTTGAACTTAAGCTGGATCAAGTTTCATGCCCCGATCAGAAAAAACATGGGCAAGAAATGTCAATGTTTTCTTGTGGAATTCACATTTGTTAGCTTTCAGAGTTAAGCATGCATTGTTCAGCAACAGACATACTTGCATGAGAGCTTTGTCGTGCTCTTTTTGTGTGGCTCCGAAAACCAATATTTCATTACTATAGTTAAATGCATTTACTACAGGCTGCATGACACGTCGAATGAAATCTTGGAAAAGTTCTGCAGCAGAGGACACATGAAAACTCAATTGCTTATAGCGAAACAGACGAATATGCGTAGAAAAGGTTGTAATGTACCTGGATTTTTCTTCAAGTTCCAATGGGTAATATCCTTTCTTTATGTTAAGTCGAGAGAAGAACTTTGCACCATTCAATTGAGTTATTATATCAGAAATGTGCAGACCGGCAAGTTGCTCTCACTCAATTGCCTTGTTAGCCTGATGCATGCCAAAGCACATGCGTATGTACAGCTCCTTCACTTTTTCCTTTAGGCACCCTTGCAATGGGAGAAACCAAAAGAGTTGGACCAGTGGAGTGTTCAATGATGCCATTTTTAAACAAAAAATTAAGTTCCTTTTCAACAGCTTCTTGCAAGTGAAACGCAATTCGTATGTGTCCTTGAGCAACAGGATGAACATCTTCATTTATATCTAACCTTACTTTCATTGTTTTGAGTTTTCCTAACCCATGAAATAATGAAGGAAATTGACTTACAATTTCATGATGAGCATTCATATTGTACTTCACCGATATCAATCCCATATCAGCAGCAGTGTTGAAACTCAACAAACAGGCCCTTGAAGCTGTTCCTTGAATACATGAATCAGTGCTTGTACCACAGTGTTCTAATGCACATTGGACGCCTCTGGCCTCCATGTCAAGCACTTGACGATCAGCATGTTCTTCAGTGTGAGCAGCCTTGAGGACTTGTACCAAACTGAGAGTTTCCTTCAGCATTCATCATTGAAAGGTTCTGACAGACATCCATTGATTGCTCTGAGGCAGGTAGTTTACTCATCATTAAATTAATTGAATTTACAGTGCTTCACCAGAACATCCAGTCTCTAAACAAACTTATTTATGGTTTCATCTGGTCACTGGCATTCGTGACTGAATATAGGTCTCTCATAATCCACGTTTGCACTGGATTAAACTTCACATTCAAGGCACTATTGATTTAATCGTACATCACATCACCTTCTTTTGTTATCTTTTTCATGGCTTCTTTCACTCCTTCACCAACCATGCTCCTCAGATACTTTATAATCTTTTTCTCATCTTTTTCATCTATTGCAGCTATGATATCTTCAAAAGTCTCTATCCATGCAGTCCATCTATTGCCACTACTATGTTTTTTGGCAGTATCAAATGAGGTTGGTGGTTTTAAGAATGCAGCAGCCATATATACATTGGTGGACAGTAATGGTCTCTCAGGTGCTTCTTGTGGAACTCGATCAGGCAGAGCTTCTTTAGCGCCTTGTAACGTTCTGGCTTGGAGTCAGCCTTAACGACTTTTGGAGCTTGGATTTCGCCCTAGCTCTCCATTAGAACTCTTTACTTGATGGCAGTCTAAGGAGTTGTTCTGAGCCCCTACCTGCAACTTCGTTGGTGGGCTGCTACATTCAAGAACAACTCCACTAGCACAACCCCGACCTTCTTTCTGGGTCCGCTTTGTAGCACATTGTGGCACGATGATTCCTTAATGGTTTTGGTAAGTACATAAACCTTGTATGCTATTAGTCCATGAAAGCAGATAACATTTTGATATTTACTCGACTTTTTGCTTCAACGTTTCTTCACAAACACCTGATTAATCTCGGTTTCATAGCACATAAATTTCAGTTTAATCTGTACTGAACTATTGCTTTGTGCTGCTTTCGTAACCTGGTTGCATCAACCTTTAGCATTCTTATTCTGTTAGCATTAATTTATGTAATGGTCCAGTACCTTTTATTTCCTGGCCACTGATACATAGACCTTGAGTGTTGCTTTCTTTATCGTTAAGCATTTTACACAGGCTGGCATTACTCTGAGACTCCACCGGTGCCAGCGTCGATTCTGCACTTTGACTGGGCCACACATGGCATACATGAGCAGTTTGCTGGACTATGACAAACTCTCTGGAAGAGCGCTTTCAATGGATGGGCTTCGTATCCCCTTCGTATCCCCTATCGCATTGCCATTTGTAGTGTCCTGCCAGCCCAGGTACTCACCAATGACCACGCCACACATTGAGAGTAATTTTACATGTCTTTATGCTACTGGGTGTAAGTCAAAACTCAACATTCGAAGACTCCTCTCTCAGGCCTACTGTGTACAGTGGGAACCAAAAGACTTCCAGCGTTCTTTTATTTACAAGACACTACAATAAAAATCTGAAGGCCCTTAATGAAACTAAATCCAGTCCTCTTGAAGCTTAACTGCACTGCTTCGAAAATTGCCTACACACAACCAAATATGAAAATCCTTAAGCATCAGGAGGTGTGGCATAGCAGGCCTCACTGACTTAAAATGTTAAACTTTTAAAAGAGGTATTAAAAATCTTTTTCTTGACCAGAAAAAATGCGGACAAAACAATACAAAATGAGCAATGGTCTGGGCCAATGTTTTATTGTACTCAGAAAGGGGCTATTGAGCTATAAGCAGACAAGCCCTTAGGAAAGTGGATTCATTGTACAAAGAGATTAAGCCTAAACCGTGTCAATATCTGGTAATGATAAGCATTAGTCACCAATGTGATTTGATATTTGTAAAGCGCAAGCAAATACCCGGAGGTGTTTTGGCGCTAAGTGACAGGGTTAGTGAGCAGGTTCAAATGCTATTGTCTAAAAAGCCAGGAAATTAATCCTTACGGAGCAAGCTAGAACCCTATTTATCCCGGCACCCTGAATACCTCTGTAAAAAAGTGCTGTCCAGAGATTTTTATTTTTGATTTGTTTTTTTGGATCATTAGAGAAGTAATTTAGCTTGGGTAGACATTGCTGATCCGGGCCAATTTTTTTCTGGACGATATTTTTAAAAATGGGGATTGTGTTGCAGAGATGATGTAATATTTCAGGAACCATGAGACCTATATACTTCCTTTTGGCGTCAAAACATAGGTGTTGGGGGTCAAGTAGTCTTATAGAGACAGAAAATAGCTCCTCAGAGAAACCCTTTTGCCATATCCCAAAATGGCAGCTATAATAGAAGAAGAAGAGACATATTTAGAAACAAAACAAATAATAATGGTTTTCAGTCCTTTTATGTATACACTAAACAATGTTTATGATATGAATATGAAAAAATAATAATGTTTATCACGCCTGTTTTAGACACATTTTCATAGTTTACTTTATTTATTTGTTTCAACAGTCGGTCTTGGTACATTTGCAGAATGTTGAACATTTGAGAAGAGCATATCGACAGGGACATCTTTTTTCAGCATAGGTTTCGCATGTACGTGTAAGTTCTGTAGGTAGAGGCTTTAGACATTTTGTAGATTTTAGCACCCCATCAATGTTTATGTATTTATAGAGCACATGGCTGCCCGTGGGCTTCCCAGCGCTAGAAGAGAAAGTGATATTTTGGGGACGTCTACTGCGGACTGCTGAACTCACTAAATATGCTGCTGCATTCGCAGAGGTAATTAACCTAGACGGTAATTACAGGGTCAGCTGGATAAATAATGTTAAGAAATTATTATTCGCCCTAGGCCTTAAGGAATCCTGGGAAGGTCAAAACCCACCCAGTAAGGTTGACCTCAAAAGATCATATTGGGCCTTGGTCGATACACAGGAACTCAGTAATCCCAAAGCAGGAAGGTTGACAGAAGATTTCTATCAGCATAAGCAGCAAATATTTCTGGAACCATATTTAGATTTCATCCAGAGACCAAGAGATAGGGTGCTCTATATACAGTTCAGGGTTGGCTCCTTCTTGGTTCGTGAACTAACTGCAAAGTGGAGCCCCCCTTATCAGACATTCTCCGGTTGCCCCGGTTGTGAGGCTCCGAAGGAGAGTGTGGCCCATCTCATGTTCGCATGCCCAGCATATAATCCAGCTAGATCCAGATGGCTAAAACCCATCTGTAGACAGCTGGGCACTTCTGATCATTGTGCTGCCTTGAAAATTTTGAAATCAGATTCAAGAACCCTTTTTGCTTGTGGTGTGGCAAAGTATCTAAGTTGCGTTTGGCTTGTCAGGTCCAAATTCTTACGCAGAGAGGTTTGATATCACATTGCGGACTTTTCACTATATCTTATAATCGTCTCCAAATTGCTTGAATGAGATGAAACGCACTGTTACTTTATTAAATTTTTTTTTTTATATATCGATCAAATTTTACTATTTATTGGAAGTATGAATTTATCTTTCATTATGAATCCGGGATTAGCCCGTTATTGATTATAACCACTAACGAAATGAATAAGTGCTAATGTACTATGCCCGGATGGATTTTATATACTTTGCTATTAATAATGCTTTTATGATAACTTGTATTTTTATTGTTGGATTGTAAGAATGATGATGCTTTTATGATACTTGTTATTGAAATAAAGCTATTTGACTGACTGACTGATATTCAGGGAGCAAGGGAGTTAAGGGAAGAGCCATGTTTTAAGTTTTTTCCTGAATGCCAGTTTGTTGGTCACCAGGCGCACTTCCCTAGGCAGGGTGTTCCAGAGGTTGAGGGCCAAGTGCGTGAAGGATCTACCTCCCCACCTGGACCTTTTTATCCTAGTCTGTTTCATGAGTAGATCTGCTGAGGATCTTAGGTTTCTGCCTGGGATATAGTGAGTGACAAACCTTTTGATTAAGGCCGGGCCTTTGTTATTCATAGCTCTATGGGCAATACATAGTGCTTTAAACTTGATCCTGGCTTGGACCGGGAGCCAGTGTAGCATCTTCAGGGCTGCCCTAGCTGACTGTTGTCTTGGAATTCGGAGCAATATCCTTGCTGCGGCGTTCTGAACCACTTGCAGCCGGTTTATGACGTATTTGGGTGCGCCAAGATACAGAGAGTTGTCGTCATCCAGCTGCGACATCACTAAAGCCTGAACCACATTTCTGCGGGTATATTCAGGTATGAGAGGAAGGATTTTCCAAAGCATACGCAGTAATCCAAAGCATGTACCTGAATGTTTCCTGGCTTGGGTTTCCATGGTTAAACTTTCGTCTAGCCAGATTCCCAAGTTTTTTATTGCGTTCTTTGGGACTGGGGGTTCTCCCAATTCGGGAGGCCAACTGATAATATTTCTTGGGACTGTCTTGTTTCCCAGGAACATAAGCTCTGTTTTACCCCCATTCAGCTTTAGGCTGCATCTATTCATCCAATCTGCTACCCATGTCATGCATGGTCCCAGATTGTTGTGTATGGATTGGGGGCCTTCCGTCACTGATAGTATCAGCTGGGTGTCATCAGCATATGATACTATGGATAGTCCAAATTCTTGTACTATCTCTGCCAGTGGTTGCATGTACAAATTAAAAAGTGTTGGGCTTAGTGCGGATCCCTGTGGGACTCCGCACGAGATTTGGAGGGTGTCAGAAAGATACTCCCCTTCCAGTAGTTGGAAAGACCTGTCTTCTAAGAATGAGGTCAGCCACTTTAGCGCAGGGCCTGTGATACCTGCTTCCTTTAGCCTACGGATCATTGTACAGTGATCCACCGTATCAAATGCAGCGCTAAGATCTAAGAGCAGGATAGCTGCTGTGCACCCCTGATCTAGAACTCCCTTTAATTCCTCAGTAACCACCAACAAGGCTGATTCCGTACTATGTTGGGGTCTGAAACCCATTTGTGTGTTATGTAACACCTGATTGTCTTCTAGGTATTGGGACAGGGTTTGATTCACATGTTTTTGAGCTATTTTGCCTAACAGTGGCAAAAGTGAAATTGGTCGGCAGTTTCCTGGCTCTGCTGGATCTAGCTGGGGTTTTTTTCAGCAATGGCCGTATTATCGCATGTGTCCATGTTTTGGGGATCAACCCTTGGGTGAGTGAGAGTGATACGAGTGCTGCAGTGGTTGATTTAGTTTTTTTGCCTCCCTGTAGCAAGATATCTGGTGGAATCGGTTCTTGAGGAGATCCGGATTTGATCTTCTGCAGGATTGAGGTCAGGTCTTCTTCACTTAAATTTGTTAAGTGATCTAGTCTAACTCCTGTTTTAATTCTCAAATTTTCGTTGATGCTTGGGTGAGTCTCAGCATTATTTAAACTGCTATTTTGTTGCAGGTTTCTATATAATATTTCCACCTTATTTTTGAAACATTTCGCCAACTGATTACATCTTTCTTTGGAGAAGGGATGATTATTTATTTCTTGATCAGTGGAGGATAAGGAGCGCGCTACTTTGAATAACTCTTTTGAGGAGTTACATGCTGAGTTAATTTTTTCTTCAACGCATTTGGCCTGGGCTTGATTCATCTCACTGTGGTACTGTCTAATAGCCAGCTTGTATTGGCTTTTGATGGAGGGATAGTCATTTTTCCTCCATAGCCTTTCCAATCTTTTACAGGATTTTTTCATCAAGATTAATTGATCATTGAACCAGGGCGCTTTTTTCCTAGCTGTAAAGTTACTTCGCCTGGTTTTCTGAGGGTGCTGTGCTGCTACTTTATTAATCCAGTCTGCCCAACTCTTATCAGCCTCTTCTATATTATCTGTCAGGCATGGGGTTTGAGCTTCCAGTTCGGTCACCATGCTGTCCTGTAAGGTTTTTGGCCATTTATTCCTAGTCCTGGTAGATTTATGACATATATGTAGGGCCTGTGGGTTATCTAATGTGAAAGTTAAGAAATGGTGATCAGACCAGGGCACTGGTATCGGAGACCCTACCTTTAGATTAGGTTCGTTAGAGAAAATGGCATCCAATATGTGCCCTTTTTCATGCGTGCTTGCCCTTACCATTTGTTTCAGTTGCATGGCTTCCATGTCATGAATGAGTCTGATCGATGTGGTGCTATCAGGGTTATCCAAATGAAAGTTACAATCCCCAAGTAGGGTGGTGGAGCCCTTGCTAGCTACCATTGTTGCTACTGTACCGGGGTGCTCCTTTAGGAAGGGTGTAGTGGAGCCCGGAGGTCTGTAGAGCAGTGTGCCTGAAAAGGTGACATTGGGTGAGAGTTTAAGACTAAATTGTACTGTGTCGCAATTGGTGATAGTGAGCGGTGATATCATACATCCAAATTCATTTTTATATATTATTGCCACCCCCCTCCTGTTTTTCCCCTCCTATCTTATCTTCTGATAGAAAAATCTGGAGGCAGTGCTTGGACTATGTCCGGAGTGGAGCATTCTTTCAGCCATGATTCAGTCACAAAAAGAATGTTGAGTTCTTCATTCTCTATTAGCAGCCTGATTTCTGTAGTGTGTGCTGGAAGAGATCTACTGTTAATAAGTCCCATTTTCCACTGATTTATCTTTGTAGACCTATCTATATGTTGGTGCTTGTCTTCATTCCCTGTGCTGATCTTATTCAGGCAAAGAGGGCACGTAGTTTCCTTACCTATAAGGCTTGTAGGTGAAAAGATCTTATTGCATCGGGGGCCTCCTGAATGCTTCAGTGATAGTAACTCTTTAGCATCATATTTTATGGTCTTGTGGTTTTCTGAATCAGCACAAGCAGGGTCCCTGGCCCTTGGCTGTGTCCGGACGCGGACGGGCGCAGACCGGCTTGCCTTAGGCGCACCTTCGGCGTGCCAGTGGCGCGCCCGCTGCACGCGTCTGCTGCTCGTCCGGGCTGCGGGCGCCATAAGTAGGCGTTTTTTGAGAATGACTAGACCGCTGACCTGTCCCTCACTCCCCAAGAGGGCGGGTCTTCTCAGCGGTGATCCCTACTCCTTCCCCGCCCAACCAGCCACTCAGCCACACGGCGTGAGGTCAGGATTCCCCCAAGGACACAGTGAGTATAGAATGTTTTTTAAAAAAGTCTCTGATTCAATTCACTTCACTGTTCGATTCCCCCAAGGACACAAGGAGTAAAAGTATTTAAAAGTATTTTTTAAAAGTCTCAGATTCAAATTCACAGTAAACAGTCTTACAATTAAAAACTCTGTGGCTAAGAACAGTGCAAATCGCGCAATAGCTCTAATGGTACTTGTTGATACCGTGTTGCTGACCTTCTGTCAGTTTCTCTTTAGCGCGTCCGCGCTGCGGGCGCCATAAGTAGGCGTTTTTTGAGAATGACTAGACCGCTGACCTGTCCCTCACTCCCCACAAGGGTGGGTCTTCTCAGCGGTGATCCCTACTCCTGCCCCGTCCAACCAGCCGCTCAGCCGCTCGGCGTGAGGTCAGGATTCCCCCAAGGACACAGTGAGTATAGAACGTTTTTAAAAAAAGTCTCCAATTCAATTCACTTCACTGTTAAATTCCCCAAGGACACTATGAGTAAAAGTATTTAAAAGTATTTTTAAAAAGTCTCATATTCAAATTCACAGTAAACTGTCTTACAATTAAAAACTCTGTGGCTAAGAACAGTGCAAATCGCGCAATAGCTCTAATGGTACTTGTTGATACCGTGTTGCTGACCTTCTGTCAGTTTCTCTTTTCAACCAAATTCACACTGATCTTTCTGTACATAAGCACGATCCAAAACATTTAAACATCTTCTGATCAAGTAGAACACTCTTTTAATGTGTCCACGCACAGAATATGATGTTGGTGAAAGGTTGCTTAGTGGGACTGATCTCTTGAACTCGCTGTACCAAAGATTGTCAAATGTATGATAGTCAGAACTCGTTTTCCACACATGCACAAGTTATTATTGTACGTCTTTAAAGTCACATTCTTCTGCTGTATCAGCAAATCCTTTTAGAATCATCATAGGTTCAGCAGTTAAAGCTCCAAGCTTTGATCACATTTTGCTCATAGTGTCACCACCCGTAAGAATATGTGGCGTGATAAGAACACTGGGCATCTCTGGGTCAAATTCTTGTACAGAATATAAAGGAGAATTAAGTGTATTTTCTCGCCTGTTCCATAACATATCCATAACTCTGAAAGTCCTTGACTTATGAACATTGCAACAAATCTAAGTAGCACAATAATAACATCTGTGTCATTTGACAGCACATCGACTCAATTGGAACGATTTCAAACAGCCCACTCAACATGTGGCACTACACGAAGGTCAGCTTCCTCCAATTTGCAGTTAAGTTCTTGCACAATATGGGCCATGCCTTTTGAATATATGTCTGCAGGCACCAACTTCTCATTGACAATCATTCCACTTGCAATAATTGGAAATTCAGTGTTCACTGAAGCATCAGCAATGTTTTGGTGGGTTAACATCTCCAAGTTCATCTTGTTTGATTTTGATGATCAGAATTTATCAAGTTGCACAGGTATAGGTATCAAATCTTTGATTCAGGCAAGGTCAATTTTTCCATTTGTAGACATTCATCTGATTCTCTTACATTCTTTGACAGATAGTTCAAGATAACTGTCAAAGAGAATGTGCAGTTCTTGCAAGGTGGACACTGACTTTGATATCTGAAAAACAGTCTGATTGACCTCTCTGAAGTTTTGCATGGATAAAATCTTGAACATACGCAATTTGTGACATATAGTCCAGAACAACAGCAGTTTTCAATGAGGACACCTTTTTGAATTGAAATTCTTCAGGTGAAAGTTTTGTTTTGAGCTCTTGTATGAGGTTGTGCTTCACTCGTTTGATTGCAGCATCTCCATCAAATAAGAAGATGGAAGAAGAACATGTGACAGAATGTCCTTGATAAATTCACCCCTTTCTTTTGCTACATGCTAATCACTATGTGATTGCGAAAGTTGTTTTTTGTAACCTGTTTTGTAGTGGCTGGTTGGACAAAACTCTTACTATGGCAATTAAAGCGTGGAAGATTAGCTTTAGTGATTATGTCAAACAGCTTCTTCTCCTTCAATACAAATCTCTCCTGTTTCAGTTCTGTGTATAGTTTCAATCCATGTCCCAGGACATCTAGTAGACGTGTTTTTATATCCTTGTCCACATATTGTTTGGTCACAAAGTTGTGTAGTCACACAGGATCAATCATTTCAAAGGGGTTTCCTTACTGCTGCATGACATGAAGAAGGCTGTCAAATAGTTTATTAAAATGTTCCCCTCTCTTTCCCATTAGTAATAGGTGAGGAACAGTTGCACGATGGTCCATTAATTTTAAATTTGTCATCTCTCTGAAAACATTGCAAATAGAAAGGACTTCATGGTAAACTAGCTGCCATTGAACAACATATTCACTTTTACGTGTCTGACCAACAATTCCCTTGAAGCTTTTCTGTGTTCTCTGGATCGTCTGTTCTAGTTTCATATCTGGAGCCACAGCATTAAACCTTCCCTCTCTGTCTTTCACCACAAAATGTCTTTGGATGAATTTTCTGTGGTTCTTCTACCTTTAGCTTATTCAAATACCAGGACCCATATCTCAGGTAGTTTATGCAATCGAAATCGTGAAAAACAGTAATCAGTGACTCCAGAGTCTTCACGAGCAGCTCCCAATCACCTTACCGATCAGCATGTACCAAGTTTTTCACTAGAGCTATCATGTGTAAAACATTTCCCCATTACTTGCAAAGTTCTAACTTTTCTTCACATTCTTTGACAAACTCTACGAACTTGGGGGCATATTTACGAGAGAAGGGGCGGAGCGTGGCGTTAGCCTACGTCTCTTAACACCACGCTCTGCCACTTCTGAAACGCAGGGCTGTACCGTATTTACAAGAATACGGTGCAGCCCTGCATTTCCCCCTGTACTGGCACTAATTTAGCTGCCTAGCTGGCTTAACGCTACCTTGTAAATAAGGCAAAGCCCCTATCGCCACTACAACGTCTGAAAAAGTGATGTTGTGGTGGTGATAGGGGCTTGTAAATATGCCTCTTGGTTTTCAGGTTTTCTGATTTTAAACGTATTGAACATTGCTTGGCTTTGCATTATGTCTTTTGAATGAAGTGCACCCTGAGCCTTGTTCACTTCTGAGATAAGATAAGCAAAATCTAATTTGTCATTCTTGTTCCAGAAAGCATTCCAACGCAATGTTTCTAAAGCCTCAGATATGATGAGCATACCTTGTAACGAACAAACATATTGAGTTCCATTCAATACTGACTGAACAGTTTTGCTTCCGAAGATTTCAGCCTCAATAAGTGCATCGTCTATAACACGCTGAGATAACTTCCTGCACGCTGCAATGCAACTTTTGTCATGTGGAAAATGCCCATCATTGGATAAATATCATTATATTCTACTGGATTGCTCATAGAAATTTCAGCTACAATACGGTAAACACCTTTATCACAGAAAATTGGCAGAATAGGCTGGTCTTCAAGCGGAGCACACACATTTTGAAATTGTTTTAGAGCTGTGTATACTGTTGCGTAGTTTGTGACTGGAGATGGCATTATTGGTAAAAACCCAACCTTCTTCAGTGGGACTGTATTCTGGGAGATCAGAGCATGAATTCCAGCCCACGGAGGAACTGGCTTTTCTTCATCGTTCAGTCGGCCTGATAAGCGATATGATAGATTTAGTTAACCTATCTTTGCGGACAGAAGCATCAGGTAGAAGAAGATCCATGTCCTCCAGCACTTTGAAACTTTCTGGCAGACTAAGATGTGTTGATGGCTTGTAATGATTTTGCACACGTTGGCAAGGCAGTTGGGTTATAAGTTTGCAGCTTCGTTTGTTTCTGCCTACAGCTGACACAGCTTGTTTTCCAGCAGCTACTTTATTGGTACAGTCATGAAAAAGCACCATGGGAGTATCATGTGTGCTGGATATTCCAGACAAAGAAGAACTGTCTTCAAAATCAAAATTATCAAGAGCAGCAATTGTAAATCCCTTCCTGGTAAAGTGACTTGGAAGTGGTGTTGTTAGAGTCACAAGATTTTACAGCATGAGCTGCTAACAAGTAACTGCTCCATACTATGTCATTATAACTTATTCATACACCAATACTATTCCTTGAAGTGATTAGCTCTCTACTTTTGCACTTGTCATAAATTGCTTGGGAGTCATCATGTGTAGCGGAGTTTTCTTTTTGCTGTGATGTAATTCATAAAACATGATTTGGAAAAGAGAGCACATTTGTATGGCAGAAGCCTGTCAGTTCATGGGATTGTCTTCCACTTCTTCGCTTATATCTTCAAAGCCATCATCAATGTTGTTAGCTTCTGTTCCGTACTCAAGACCTTTTGTTTGTAACAGTTTTGCTTTGCTGATATTAAACAATGATGTAAAAAAACGTTAAGACAACATCAGGCATTCTTGTTGACTCCCATGATTTGCGGAGCTCTGGGGCATCACAAAATTTGTCATTAAGTCCAAAATCTAAATCTTTCAGGACATTTCTTAAAATGGTTCCTGCTAATTTTACTACATCCTGTGATCTTATTTTGGCAGCACGAATTTCAGTAGTCAAATCAGCTGAGAACATCATATGTGGCTCATTCTTTTTGTTAGACTGACAAAAATGAATTCTGTCATTGAACATTCTCACAAGAAAAATCTTAATACGTTGCTACTGGGAGCTCATTGTAAATTCATATTTTTGAATGTATGCATGCAGTTCGGGTGGGCCTACAAATCTGCTACAAATACATTCACCTCTCTGTTTAGATCAGCTACTCGGCTGAAAACTTCATCTTGGAAGAAACTAGCTGCAGATAAAACATGTTTGCCCTTTGAGACTCACATACTCTGTACTTTGTTCTTTCGTCAGTCCCTTTGGCACTTGTACTGGCTAAACCACAGATAACACCTTGAATATCATCTGCTTTCTGATCAGTTGTTGGAGGTGCACGAGGGGTAGCAATCGATCGTCTAAGTGGATGGGCATTGGGTTTGGTTGTTGGCACTTTATCAGAAGACTTTGATTCTTGCTGTGACTCACTGGTTTATGCAATTTTTTGATGAATTTCTTTCAGGCTTTTTTCCATTGTAAATGACTTGTAGCACTTGTTGTTACAATGATAAAATAATTGATCCTCTTCACCCACCAGTTTTAATCTTTTGCGAACTTTGTCTTGCTGTATTTCTGCAGCATCTCAAAATCTTTTCTGTCCAGCTGCAGTTAATGTTAGCTTTTCTTTCAGATTAGTTTGGCTTTGACACATATTTCTGAGGAGTCCTCAGGTTTTGTAGTTAGCAACAGGAGGTAAAGATCCTCTGCTACCACCTCGTTTGCTCATGTTCACAAATTTGAATCAATGGAAAGCCTGAAACAAAAACAATATTAAAATAAATAACCAATATAATGGCTAAAACACATATTAATAATAAAAATAATAACAATACTGGGATTTATAGAGAGCGCATATTACCCATGATGGTATGCAGGCACTATCCATACGCAGGGGGAGACTAAGTGATTTGCCCAAAATCACAGGATTTTGAGCCGACGCCGAGACACGAACCTGGATCCCCAGCTCTGAAGTCAGCATCTCTGGCTGGTACGCCACATCCTCTCTCATTGAGTTGCCATTCTGGAAAATGGTAGAAGGGTTGCTCTGAGGAGTTATTTTCTGCCTCTATAAGACTACTTGACCTCCAAAGTCTGTGTTGACACCAAAATGAAGTATATAGGTCTCATGGTTCCTGAAAGATTACATCATCACTGCAACACATCCGCCATTTTTAAAATATGCCGTCCAGAAAAACCTGGCCCGGATTAGCAATGTCTACCCAAGCTAAATTACATTTCTAATGATACAAAAACACAAATCAAAAATGAAAATCTCTGGACAACAATTTTTTAACGGCAGTATATCAACGGGCCTGGACTATATAGGCTGAAGAGCCAAGTTTTTAAAGTTTTTCGAAACAAGAGCAGGGATGGAGTTGTTTTCAGTCTGAAAGGGAGCGAGTTCCAGTTCCGTGGAGTGCAAATAACAAAACACCTGCCTCCCCAGGAGGAAAGCTTGTGGGAGGCAACAGTCACATTATTAACTGAGCTTGAACGAAGAGTCCTGCTTGGCACATACCATCTGATGTTTTCCCTCAGCAGTGAAGAGCCTTGTATGCGATGCACAGGGCCTTGAAAATGATGCGCTTCCTTACAGGCAACCAGGGCAGACTGTTGATAGCCTGTGAGGCAGAATGAAATCTGGGGGCCTTCAACAACATTTGAAGGAACTGCTAGATTTTCCTGATAGCACGCAAGGTGTAAAAGGAGGTTGAGACCACTTTAATGACTTATTCCCTATATGTGAGTCTGTCATCAATTAAAACACCAAGATTTCTCACTTTTTTACAGGGGTTGGAGGAAGGCGAAGTTCATCTGGCCACCAAGAAGGGGACCAGCCAGAAAGAGGTGTTGTTGCCAAATAGGATGCCTTTAGTTTTTGACAAATTTAATTTAAGACAATTGATGTCCATCCATTGGCTCACAGCACTCATACAGTCACAAAATATGTTGCTCATATCTGGGCCTTTGCTAAAGAGAGAAAAAATTATCTGGGTGTCATCAGCATATAACACCAGTGACAACCCAAAAGTTTTCAATAGAGAAGCAAAAGATGTTACGTATAGGTTAAAAAAGAGTTGGGTTTAAAGACGAGCCCTGTGGAACACTGCATAGTAAAGAAAAAGGTTTGGATGTAAAATCATTCAGGGAAACAGATTGAACACGATCAGTGAGGAATGAGTGCAATAGTGAGAGTGCAACAACCTCAATCCCTAATTGTTCCAAACGGTCAATCAAGAGATCATGATTGACCGTGTTGAAAGCTGCAGATAGGTCAAATCAGGATAAGAGCAGCATTACCGCCCATATCCATGGATGCCTTGATTATCTCTGTGGCCACTGTTAATGTTGACTCAGTACCTTGACCTTTGCGAAACCCGAATTGTGTTTCGTCTAGCAAATGATTGTTATCCAAAAAGGGTGCCAGCTGCAAATTCATAAACTTTTCAACAAGCTTAGCTGGGAAAGGCAGCCTCGATATAGGTCGATGTCAAATATGGTTCAGTTGTAAGTAGAGTTTTTATCAACCAAGAACATGGGCAGCTGATTTCTGTAATTCGTTATCTTCCCTTAAAGCAGGAATACCAACGGAGAAATTGTTTTTAACACACTCGTAATCTGCTTTAGTTATCATTTCGGGGTATGAATATAAATCTGGACTGCCCAATGTAATAAGCTTGGATTTTATATATCCAAGCTATGAGATCACTCTTATGTTGTCTGGTGTAAGACAATCCCTAATAATTACTCAGTTCAAGACGGGCTCACTCTTGCACCATAAAAATATCTACTGTAACAGTGGCCTTAGTGCAATGGCATCCGAGATATATTTAAGACCTAATTCCTCATGTGCAGCAAAGGTTGAAATACTTTGCAAAACAGCCAGTATGCATCTGGCAAACCTATTCTCCTCAACCTGCATGACACTGAGATACTGGAACACCCTTATATTACTACCATAACATGTGGCAGACACGTATTTGGCATTGTAGACTAGGAGAAGGGCCTTAATTAGTTTCCTACCCAACCTTATGCCAAAATCCATGCTTGCCCCCCAAGAGCGAGCAAGCATTAGTCTTTTTGAAGTGAACAGAGGACCCCATGTGTTCCTATAATCAAACAAAAGACCCAGGTAGCTAAAAGTATGAACTTGTGCAATGTTGATTTTATTATAAAAAAAGCTTTATGTTTAGTGGGCTTAGCACCGATGGCCATTACATATGATTTTGTGTACTTTACTGAGAGATTTAAATGATCTATAAAATCTGCAATGGTGTCAAGTATCAGCTCCATCCCTTTGGCCTTCCTCAACATTAGAATGGCATTGTCTGCGTAAAGCAGAACTGGTAACAAATGGGAGCCCGTTCCCAGAACATCACATTTTTTATCCAACAACACTACCTCTAAGCAGTTAACATAAATAGTGAACAAAAATGGGGCCAGGATACACCCCTGCATAACAGCTCGGGTAAAGGAAAAAGATCTTGTACAACAACCATCCTGCCTGAACCTGACAGACGTAGACATGTCCCTATGAATGTCCCCCAGGAAGGACACCAAGGCTGGATCTACCCCCATTGACAACATCATTGACCAAAGCTTTGTACGGTTCACCAGATCAAATGGTAAGGTAAGGTCCATAAAACTCAGGAAGAGGGTGCCTTTTTTAGCCACGGTGTACTTCTGGGTTTATTATGTACAGGTTCAGGCACTGGTCGATGGTACTTAACCCATACTCTAGGTCGGAAATGATGTAGTTCTCCTTGGCCCACATAGATAGCCTTTCCAAAATCACCTGACCCAAGACCTTGACAGCTATATCAATTGAGGGGATGGACCTGTAACATCTTGAATCGGCTCAGTCGCCGTTTTTGAAAATGGGCACAGTGATGGATTGAGCTGATGAACTAGGAGGACCTGATAACACAGCAGCATTTAGTACCTTGGATAACAGGGGGGCCCAGAGGAGGGAATAGCTCCTAAACAGATCTAATGCAACTCCATCAGCGCCCATTGCCTTATTTCCAGCTAATGCCAAAATAGCGTCCGCAACTTCTTCAGCAGAGAAAGAGAGTTTGAGTTTCTCGGCTGTTCCACCATGGTGGGTTGGATTAAACTATCTGTCCCTACCTCAAGTGAGTGAATATGTGAAAAATGATCAAACCATTTATCTTCATATATCACTGAGGTCAAAATTGGCAAGTCCTCAGCTCCTAGAATTGGATTGTGAAGAACTCTCCAAAGGGTGGCACTTTCGAGAAGAAGGCTGGCACTCAATAACTGGCCCAAGCATTGTCCTCAAGAAACTATTTTCCTTTCTTTATAGCCTTTTTACAAAGACCACATAGAAGTTTCACCTCCCTTTTATCCCTCGGAGAATGCTTAAGGGCCTTCATTAGATCCTGATTGGCCTTGGAACACGCCTGATCAAACCAAGGTTCCACCCTGGTAACAGTATGGCCTCTACTAGTAACAGTGAGGGCGTCCCTCACACTGTCACAGAGTACAGAAAAACATTTAAGTCATCTTTAGGCTCAGAATTGGGTTTAAGATGCATTCAACCTCACTACTCCTCTGGCAAAATAGATTTCCACAAAACTCCACTGGGATCACTTTTGCCCATTCTAGGCACCTGTCCTGACCCATGGGAGCTAAATGTTTGGTGGCAGGGGTCAACAGAAATGATTTCTGACTTGAATACTTTAACAGCAATACCAGTGGATTGCGATCACTTAAACCAGCCAATAGAACCCTGTAGTAGGTTGGAAAAAAGGATAGAGATGAGGACATTACTATGTAATCCATTATCTCTTCACAGCCCCTACCAACATAAGTAGGATGCCCCGAAAAGCTTGGTATAACCAGATTCAAAGGTTGAACTAAGATGTTCGCCTGTTCCCCTTGGGCGGTGTGTTAAAAATGAAAAATTGAAGTTTCATCCCCCATGGGAAAATCCCGGAAGAACTGACAAACGTTTTGACAGTGATGGATATTAAAATCACAAAATCAGAAAAATAAGGGGAGAAAGAGGGATATGCTAGGTCCACCCTCCAAAAATGATCAAGAATTACAAAACACCAAAATCTCGGTTATGGAAACCTAGCCAGTTTTTTCAGAAAATTAAATTTACTAATATAAGATTCAGAAAAAATAGTTAGTAAAGGAAAAATGTCCTTTCTTGAGTCCCCTCACTCACCAGGGTTTCCCATGGTGACATGCTTCATCATAGGGGCCATCCCAACCCGCTACGGGCTGAGGCGTGCTACGACTTGCGACACTACGTAGGAGCACTACTTGTGAGTGACTATGTGTGGTGCAGTGATGGGGGTGGAGTGGGTGAGACTAAAAATATCTAGCTAGTGGGCAAAAAGAATTTATTCAGGCTCCTAGCCGATATATTAAAAACGGGGTTGGTCGCTAGGGTGTCTGTTTTCAATTAGTCAGGGGTCCCTAGTGAACGTCAACTAGTTTCGAGCTACCCCAGTGCTCTTCTTCAGGACAAACAGGGTCCGGCCCTGTTTAGTACCACTCCAAAGTGACCTAAGGTTAGGAAAAAATGCTGCAAAATACTAGCAGGCAAGAGTTAATACATACAGTACTTTGATCACGTAGTATCTGTAATAGAGAAAGGATAAAAAACATTATCAAGTACAGTCTATGTACTGTATAGATAGTTATTGAAACCATGTTGATGCTGATCAATTGAATCTAAAACAGAAAACGGCATACGAGACCTACTTCATGCTATGTAGGTAAGTGAAAACGCCATGCTGCACATTAACTATATATAATCAGACACTCACTGCTGGTGTGTGTTGTTAAGAGCTCTCCCATAAGAGCTATGGGCATCTCAATAGTCATGTTATACTATAGGGCCAGCTTAGTTTAAACACAAAAAACTAAAAACCAAGAAAGGAATACCACATGACATTACCCTTAGTGAATAGATTGTCAGTAATCTGAGACATGCCAGGCAATTAGGTGAATGCTTATTTGCCAGGAAATAGAATGAAATGAAAGAGCATAAACCTAGAAAAACATACTAATATGTACAGACAAAACAATACGACAAAGAAAATACAGTGACATAATGAAACACATACTAATTATGGAGCAACAATGTGCTTCATGGTCTGAGAGGGGCTGGAGAGATCATCGCCACTGTAGGAGAAAGGAAAAAACAAAGCGATAATGAAAGCTTTGTAGCAAAAAAGGGGGGGTGCACTGTGAGAGGCTCTGCTGTCTGCCCGGTCCGGTGCTGTGGAGAGAATAACTTACTTGAGAATGAAAACTGCTCCGGCTGTTGCCTGCTTCCCTCCCGACCGCATATTAACGAGTGAGTCCCTACTGCTTGTTTTTAAAGGGTGTTTTCCCGCCGATTCATGGTTAGGAGACTAGAGCGGAAACTAAAGAATAGAACAAAATGGCCGCCTTCTATGGCTCAATGTGGCTGCCATTTTGGGAAGGTAAAATACTCATTAGTGCCTATTGGGAAGGGTATAAGGTGATTAGAGGCAATACAAAGGTGATGAACAAATACATACAATGTGCCTCACAATGATATACAAAAGAGGTCTAATACGAGTTCCTATCATTATGGGAAGGTAAAATACTCGTTAGTGCCTATTGATAAGAGTATAAGGTGATTAGAGGCTAAACAAGGAAGACGAACAAATACATACAATGAGCCTCACAATGATATACAAAAGAGGTCTAATACGAGTGCCTATTGAGGAATCACTAAGGTGATTAAGACGTACTCATATAAAACAAACATACAGATGAATGCTGTATTTACACTCCCTGAAGAAGTGTTTGATTATGAACGGAGAGTAATTGCAACTGATCGGCTGACTCTTAGCGTGTCATATATAGGGTGACTGGTATTTGCTCAGGAGTTTCCCAATAGATGTAATGCCAGAGGAGATTGATAGCTTGACCTCTGGTTAAGAGGGAATTTGATCAGATGACTTTTCTAATTGCAGGGTGAATGGTATTCTTTCAAAAAACATACCCCTTAGATGTAATGTCAGAGGAGACTGTTATTTTGAGAACTGACCCCACGGAATATTATCATTCAAGCCTTGAGTGTCTGTACGTAATTTAAAAACCCAGCGTTGTTCTCTCTCTAGAAGTCGCTGTTCGAGGTTGTCATTACATTTGATATGTTCCAGGACCACCCACCTCATGTCGTTAGGTGTATGTTGTTTTTCGATAAAATGGGTTGACATTTTTGTTGTCGCCCGCTTGCACCTGATGTTACTACGGTGCTCCACAATCCTAGTACTGACTTTTCGTGTAGTCATGCCTACGTAGTGGAGATTACAGGTGCAGGTAATCAGATATACCACACCTGTGGTGTTACAATTAGTGAAACTGCGGAGTTCCCATGTCATTTGATTGTTAAATGTCACTCTTTTAGTTGTTGACGTGAGGTGACATACGCTGCAGTTATTACACGGGTAATGTCCTGTAGGCAGAGTTTGTAGGATTCTTTGTCCATCAGATTTGGTGTTAATCTTGGGACGAGTGTGGACAAAGTAGTTCTTAAAGTTTTTTCCTTTTCTGTGACTGAACATTGGTTTGGGTATGTCTAGGTTGGCATTGTTCAGTGTCCGCCAGTGTTTATTGATTATTTTAGACACCTTGTTAGATGCTATGTTATAAGTTGTTATACATATTGGTCTCTTTTCTTGTGTGTTTTTATTTAGTCTGGGTTCAAGGAGGGAATCTCTGTTGTTATTGCTTGCTCTTTTCTTGGCTGCTGATATGAGGTGCTTAGGATACTGCCTGGCTGTCAATTTCTCCGCCAAATCCTTTGCTTGGGTATAGTAATCCGTTTTCTCAGTACAATTTCTTCTTAGACGTAGAAATTGACCGAAAGGTAAATTGTCTTTTAGTTGTTTGGGATGAAAACTATCGTAAATCAAAAGACAATTTCTTGCAGTCGGTTTGAAATGCGTGGTTGTGGTCAGGCTACCTTGGTTCGCTGTGATGTTAAGGTCCAGAAAGACCACTTGGGACCTGCTCATAGTGTTGGTGAACTTTAAAAATGGATCCTGTAGGTTCAACCAATTAATGAAACTGGTGGCCTCGGTCTCAATGCCTTCCCAAATCACAAAAACATCGTCAATGTAACGTCTCCATACTTTTAAATTGTTGAAGTACGGATTGTGAGGATTTAGGATCTTCTGTTTCTCAAGGTGGTGGACATAGAGACCTGCCACACTCGGCGCGAAAGTGCTTCCCATGCTAGTTCCGTGCACTTGACGGTACAATGTATCTTCAAATCTGAAGTAGTTCTCAGTTAGGGCCAGACGGCAGCATTCTAAGACCACGTGTCTTGGTGTGTGGTATATCCAGGAATTCTCGAAGAGTACTTCTTCAAGGATTTGCAGGGTTTCCTTATGCGGTAGACTTGTGTATAAACTTTCAACATCAAGTCCCATCAGGATATTGATTTCTGGGTCAAAGGGTAGATCTTGTAAAAGGCATAGGACAGCTTTTGTATCCTGTAGGTATGTGTTGGTACTCTGTACTATAGGTCTTAAAAAAGCATCAGCGAACTTTGAGAGGGGTTCAAGAATTGAACCTATGCCCGATACTATCGGTCTCCCAGGAGGACTATCCATAGATTTATGAATCTTTGGGATAGTATAAAAGTAAGGGATCGTGGGTTTTTTGTTTTCCAAAAAATCTCCTTCTTTTTGGTTATCCAACCATTTGCAGTAGATTCTTCCACTAGATAGGCAATCTCCACGCGTAAGCGTTCTGTGGGGTCTTCTTTTATTTTGACATAGTTTCTTGCGTCTGCCAATAGTTGGAGGCACACTTCTCGGTACGTCGTGGTATTCTGCAGAACTATGGCGCCGCCTTTGTCTGCTGGTTTTATGGTAACTTTTTTCTCCAAGGCTAGCTGTTGTATAGCCTCATGTTCCTTTTTACTTGTATTATGGTAGGTTGTTATAGACCTAGGGTCTATTTCAGATACTTCCTTCATGACAGCTTTTTCGAAGGCCAACAGTTCCACAGGGAGGCTCACTGAAGGTGGTACAAAGTTGGATTTCTTGTGGAGACCTGTGTCGCTTTCCAAATCACTAGTGGGAGGTTTATCTTTGAAGAAAACTTGAAGTTTGATTTTTCTAATGAATTCATTGACTTTGCTACAGAGTCTGAATTTGTCCAGAGTAGGAGTTGGTACGTAGCTCAGACCTTTCTCTAAGACTGTTATTTGTGTGGTAGTTAGGTTGGTATCCGACAGATTTACCACTAAACCAGGTTGTTGCTGGTTGTTGGGTTGTCTGGTGGACCCATACTCCTGGTATGGCTCCTGGAGGTTTCCAGGGGTTGAGCCCATTGGACCTGTTGGGTTCTTCTTGATTTTCCCCTCTGTGGGCCCTTGCCTCTTCCTAAAAAAGAATGATTTTCGGGGTATTTGGTTGTGCTTGATCCCATGGCGTGTGGGATTGATATTGATACGGATGTTGGTGGAAGGGGGTGGTGGTCCGTAGAAAAAGGCGGTGGGCCTCCATATGGTGGTGGTCCTTGGTATGTAGGCCAGCCATAATTATATCCTCCCCGATTCCTCATGTGTCCGCCACGTAATCGCCTGTTCCTATTTCTGTTCTGTTGGTTGAGGCTCCCATCTGAGTTGTCTGAACCAGTATCTGATCCATCACTGTCAGTGTTATACCCCGCGTTTCTCCCTGACGGGATATATCCTTCCTTTGTGTAGGGGTAAGATTTTTCATGTGAGAAGGATTTCTGGTCTTTCTTGAATTTGGTATATTTTGTGTCCTTCAGGGTTATTTCAAAGTCTGTCATTGATTTATTAAGTTCTTCCAGGCGTTTCTTAAGCTCTGTAACCCCTTGGAAGGTCTTTAGGCGAATTTCTAGTGTTTGGATCTCTCCTTTCATTTCCTCCGATAAACGTGCAGCCGTCTTGATGATAAGGACCAGCCAGTCCCTGGTGCAGTGCCAGGAAATAAGCGACCAATCCTTTTTAAAAATGTTGTCTTGCTGGAATATGAAAGGCTCATTGTGTACAATCAATCCTCGTGGGGCAGTATTGGATCTTAAATACTCAGTCATCATGATACCATGGACTAAGGTTTTAATTTGATTCCTTTTTAATTCCGATAATTCATCCCAACATTGGTTAGATTCGTCTGAGTCTCTATGTGACGCCCCTGCTAATGGAAGCATTGAGGCAATTGTTCTTTCAATTTCCTCTTCTGAGAATGTGAGTCCAGTGATTTCAGCCATTTTATCAAGA
Organism: Calotriton arnoldi; assembly: GCA_963921515.1. NCBI lineage: Eukaryota > Metazoa > Chordata > Amphibia > Caudata > Salamandridae > Calotriton > Calotriton arnoldi. Next base: position 92,474 of record CAWUFW010020410.1, read on the forward strand.
AGGTTATTTTTTAAAAAGGTAGTGTCAAGGGTAAACCTCAGGAAGGATATAACTCCCACAGCTGGGCGCTGTAGATCACAAAATCAGAAAAATAAGGGGAGAAAGAGGGATATGCTAGGTCCACCCTCCAAAAATGATCAAGAATTACAAAACACCGAAATCTCGGTTATGGAAACCTAGCCAGTTTTTTCAGAAAATTAAATTTACTAATATAAGATTCAGAAAAAATAGTTAGTAAAGGAAAAATGTCCTTTCTTGAGTCCCCTCACTCACCAGGGTTTCCCATGGTGACATGCTTCATCATAGGGGCCATCCCAACCCGCTACGGGCTGAGGCGTGCTACGACTTGCGACACTACGTAGGAGCACTACTTGTGAGTGACTATGTGTGGTGCAGTGATGGGGGTGGAGTGGGTGAGACTAAAAATATCTAGCTAGTGGGCAAAAAGAATTTATTCAGGCTCCTAGCCGATATATTAAAAACGGGGTTGGTCGCTAGGGTGTCTGTTTTTAATTAGTCAGGGGTCCCTAGTGAACGTCAACTAGTTTTGAGCTACCCCAGTGCTCTTCTTCAGGACAAACAGGGTCCGGCCCTGTTTAGTACCACTCCAAAGTGACCTAAGGTTAGGAAAAAATGCTGCAAAATACTAGCAGGCAAGAGTTAATACAGACAGTACTTTGATCACGTAGTATCTGTAATAGAGAAAGGATAAAAAACATTATCAAGTACAGTCTATGTACTGTATAGATAGTTATTGAAACCATGTTGATGCTGATCAATTGAATCTAAAACAGAAAACGGCATACGAGACCTACTTTATGCTATGTAGGTAAGTGAAAACGCCATGCTGCACATTAACTATATATAATCAGACACTCACTGCTGGTGTGTGTTGTTAAGAGCTCTCCCATAAGAGCTATGGGCATCTCAATAGTCATGTTATACTATAGGGCCAGCTTAGTTTAAACACAAAAAACTAAAAACAAAGAAAGGAATACCACATGACATTACCCTTAGTGAATAGATTGTCAGTAATCTGAGACATGCCAGGCAATTAGGTGAATGCTTATTTGCCAGGAAATAGAATGAAATGAAAGAGCATAAACCTAGAAAAACATACTAATATGTACAGACAAAACAATACGACAAAGAAAATACAGTGACATAATGAAACACATACTAATTATGGAGCAACAATGTGCTTCATGGTCTGAGAGGGGCTGGAGAGATCATCGCCACTGTAGGAGAAAGGAAAAAACAAAGCGATAATGAAAGCTTTGTAGCAAAAAAGGGGGGTGCACTGTGAGAGGCTCTGCTGTCTGCCCGGTCCGGTGCTGTGGAGAGAATAACTTACTTGAGAATGAAAACTGCTCCGGCTGTTGCCTGCTTCCCTCCCGACCGCATATTAACGAGTGAGTCCCTACTGCTTGTTTTTAAAGGGTGTTTTCCCGCCGATTCATGGTTAGGAGACTAGAGCGGAAACTAAAGAATAGAACAAAATGGCCGCCTTCTATGGCTCAATGTGGCTGCCATTTTGGGAAGGTAAAATACTCATTAGTGCCTATTGGGAAGGGCATAAGGTGATTAGAGGCAATACAAAGGTGATGAACAAATACATACAATGTGCCTCACAATGATATACAAAAGAGGTCTAATATGAGTTCCTATCATTATGGGAAGGTAAAATACTCGTTAGTGCCTATTGATAAGAGTATAAGGTGATTAGAGGCTAAACAAGGAAGACGAACAAATACATACAATGAGCCTCACAATGATATACAAAAGAGGTCTAATACGAGTGCCTATTGAGGAATCACTAAGGTGATTAAGACGTACTCATATAAAACAAACATACAGATGAATGCTGTATTTACACTCCCTGAAGAAGTGTTTGATTATGAACGGAGAGTAATTGCAACTGATCGGCTGACTCTTAGCGTGTCATATATAGGGTGACTGGTATTTGCTCAGGAGTTTCCCAATGGATGTAATGCCAGAGGAGATTGATAGCTTGACCTCTGGTTAAGAGGGAATTTGATCAGATGACTTTTCTAATTGCAGGGTGACTGGTATTCTTTCAAAAAACATACCCCTTAGATGTAATGTCAGAGGAGACTGTTATTTTGAGAACTGACCCCACGGAATATTATCATTCAAGCCTTGAGTGTCTGTACGTAATTTAAAAACAAAGCGTTGTTCTCTCTCTAGAAGTCGCTGTTCGAGGTTGTCATTACATTTGATATGTTCCAGGACCACCCACCTCATGTCGTTAGGTGTATGTTGTTTTTCGATAAAATGGGTTGACATTTTTGTTGTCGCCCGCTTGCACCTGATGTTACTACGGTGCTCCACAATCCTAGTACTGACTTTTCGTGTAGTCATGCATACGTAGTGGAGATTACAGGTGCAGGTAATCAGATATACCACACCTGTGGTGTTACAATTAGTGAAACTGCGGAGTTCCCATGTCATTTGATTGTTAAATGTCACTCTTTTAGTTGTTGACGTGAGGTGACATACGCTGCAGTTATTACACAGGTAATGTCCTGTAGGCAGAGTTTGTAGGATTCTTTGTCCATCAGATTTGGTGTTAATCTTGGGACGAGTGTGGACAAAGTAGTTCTTAAGGTTTTTTCCTTTTCTGTGACTGAACATTGGTTTGGGTATGTCTAGGTTGGCACTGTTCAGTGTCCGCCAGTGTTTATTGATTATTTTAGACACCTTGTTAGATGCTATGTTATAAGTTGTTATACATATTGGTCTCTTTTCTTGTGTGTTTTTATTTAGTCTGGGTTCAAGGAGGGAATCTCTGTTGTTATTGCTTGCTCTTTTCTTGGCTGCTGATATGAGGTGCTTAGGATACTGCCTGGCTGTCAATTTCTCCGCCAAATCCTTTGCTTGGGTATAGTAATCCGTTTTCTCAGTACAATTTCTTCTTAGACGTAGAAATTGACCGAAAGGTAAATTGTCTTTTAGTTGTTTGGGATGAAAACTATCGTAAATCAAAAGACAATTTCTTGCAGTCGGTTTGAAATGCGTGGTTGTGGTCAGGCTACCTTGGTTCGCTGTGATGTTAAGGTCCAGAAAGACCACTTGGGACCTGCTCATAGTGTTGGTGAACTTTAAAAATGGATCCTGTAGGTTCAACCAATTAATGAAACTGGTGGCCTCGGTCTCATTGCCTTCCCAAATCACAAAAACATCGTCAATGTAACGTCTCCATACTTTTAAATTGTTGAAGTACGGATTGTGAGGATTTAGGATCTTCTGTTTCTCAAGGTGGTGGACATAGAGACCTGCCACACTCGGCGCGAAAGTGCTTCCCATGCTAGTTCCATGCACTTGACGGTACAACGTATCTTCAAATCTGAAGTAGTTCTCAGTTAGGGCCAGACGGCAGCATTCTAAGACCACGTGTCTTGGTGTGTGGTATATCCAGGAATTCTCGAAGAGTACTTCTTCAAGGATTTGCAGGGTTTCCTTATGCGGTAGACTTGTGTATAAACTTTCAACATCAAGTCCCATCAGGATATTGATTTCTGGGTCAAAGGGTAGATCTTGTAGAAGGCATAGGACAGCTTTTGTATCCTGTAGGTATGTGTTGGTACTCTGTACTATAGGTCTTAAAAAAGCATCAGCGAACTTTGAGAGGGGTTCAAGAATTGAACCTATGCCCGATACTATCGGTCTCCCAGGAGGACTATCCATAGATTTATGAATCTTTGGGATAGTATAAAAGTAAGGGATCGTGGGTTTTTTGTTTTCCAAAAAATCTCCTTCTTTTTGGTTATCCAACCATTTGCAGTAGATTCTTCCACTAGATAGGCAATCTCCACGCGTAAGCGTTCTGTGGGGTCTTCTTTTATTTTGACATAGTTTCTTGCGTCTGCCAACAGTTGGAGGCACACTTCTCGGTACGTCGTGGTATTCTGCAGAACTATGGCGCCGCCTTTGTCTGCTGGTTTTATGGTAACTTTTTTCTCCAAGGCTAGCTGTTGTATAGCCTCATGTTCCTTTTACTTGTATTATGGCAGGTTGTTATAGACCTAGGGTCTATTTCAGATACTTCCTTCATGACAGCTTTTTCGAAGGCCAACAGTTCCACAGGGAGGCTCACTGAAGGTGGTACAAAGTTGGATTTCTTGTGGAGACCTGTGTCGCTTTCCAAATCACTAGTGGGAGGTTTATCTTTGAAGAAAACTTGAAGTTTGATTTTTCTAATGAATTCATTGACTTCGCTACAGAGTCTGAATTTGTCCAGAGTAGGAGTTGGTACGTAGCTCAGACCTTTCTCTAAGACTGTTATTTGTGTGGTAGTTAGGTTGGTATCCGACAGATTTACCACTAAACCAGGTTGTTGCTGGTTGTTGGGTTGTCTGGTGGACCCATACTCCTGGTATGGCTCATGGAGGTTTCCAGGGGTTGAGCCCATTGGACCTGTTGGGTTCTTCTTGATTTTCCCCTCTGTGGGCCCTTGCCTCTTCCTAAAAAAGAATGATTTTCGGGGGTATTTGGTTGTGCTTGATCCCATGGCGTGTGGGATTGATATTGATACGGATGTTGGTGGAAGGGGGTGGTGGTCCGTAGAAAAAGGCGGTGGGCCTCCATATGGTGGTGGTCCTTGGTATGTAGGCCAGCCATAATTATATCCTCCCCGATTCCTCATGCGTCCGCCACGTAATCGCCTGTTCCTATTTCTGTTCTGTTGGTTGAGGCTCCCATCTGAGTTGTCTGAACCAGTATCTGATCCATCACTGTCAGTGTTATACCCCGCGTTTCTCCCTGATGGGATATATCCTTCCTTTGTGTAGGGGTAAGCTTTTTCATGTGAGAAGGATTTCTGGTCTTTCTTGAATTTGGTATATTTTGTGTCCTTCAGGGTTATTTCAAAGTCTGTCATTGATTTATTAAGTTCTTCCAGGCGTTTCTTAAGCTCTGTAACCCCTTGGAAGGTCTTTAGGCGAATTTCTAGTGTTTGGATCTCTCCTTTCATTTCCTCCGATAAACGTGCAGCCGTCTTGATGATAAGGACCAGCCAGTCCCTGGTGCAGTGCCAGGAAATAAGCGACCAATCCTTTTTAAAAATGTTGTCTTGCTGGAATATGAAAGGCTCATTGTGTACAATCAATCCTCGTGGGGCAGTATTGGATCTTAAATACTCAGTCATCATGATACCATGGACTAAGGTTTTAATTTGATTCCTTTTTAATTCCGATAATTCATCCCAACATTGGTTAGATTCGTCTGAGTCTCTATGTGACGCCCCTGCTAATGGAAGCATTGAGGCAATTGTTCTTTCAATTTCCTCTTCTGAGAATGTGAGTCCAGTGATTTCAGCCATTTTATCAAGAAGGTTATTTTTTTAAAAAGGTAGTGTCAAGGGTAAACCTCAGGAAGGATATAACTCCCACAGCTGGGCGCTGTAGATCACAAAATCAGAAAAATAAGGGGAGAAAAAGGGATATGCTAGGTCCACCCTCCAAAAATGATCAAGAATTACAAAACACCGAAATCTCGGTTATGGAAACCTAGCCAGTTTTTTCAGAAAATTAAATTTACTAATATAAGATTCAGAAAAAATAGTTAGTAAAGGAAAAATGTCCTTTCTTGAGTCCCCTCACTCACCAGGGTTTCCCATGGTGACATGCTTCATCATAGGGGCCATCCCAACCCGCTACGGGCTGAGGCGTGCTACGACTTGCGACACTACGTAGGAGCACTACTTGTGAGTGACTATGTGTGGTGCAGTGATGGGGGTGGAGTGGGTGAGACTAAAAATATCTAGCTAGTGTGCAAAAAGAATTTATTTAGGCTCCTAGCCGATATATTAAAAACGGGGTTGGTCGCTATGGTGTCTGTTTTTAATTAGTCAGGGGTCCCTAGTGAACGTCAACTAGTTTCGAGCTACCCCAGTGCTCTTCTTCAGGACAAACAGGGTCCGGCCCTGTTTAGTACCACTCCAAAGTGACCTAAGGTTAGGAAAAAATGCTGCAAAATACTAGCAGGCAAGAGTTAATACATACTGTACTTTGATCACGTAGTATCTGTAATAGAGAAAGGATAAAAAACATTATCAAGTACAGTCTATGTACTGTATAGATAGTTATTGAAACCATGTTGATGCTGATCAATTGAATCTAAAACAGAAAACGGCATACGAGACCTACTTCATGCTATGTAGGTAAGTGAAAACGCCATGCTGCACATTAACTATATATAATCAGACACTCACTGCTGGTGTGTGTTGTTAAGAGCTCTCCCATAAGAGCTATGGGCATCTCAATAGTCATGTTATACTATAGGGCCAGCTTAGTTTAAACACAAAAAACTAAAAACCAAGAAAGGAATACCACATGACGGCAATGAGACCGAGGCCACCAGTTTCATTAATTGGTTGAACCTACAGGATCCATTTTTAAAGTTCACCAACACTATGAGCAGGTCCCAAGTGGTCTTTCTGGACCTTAACATCACAGCGAACCAAGGTAGCCTGACCACAACCACGCATTTCAAACCGAATTCAAGAAATTTTCTTTTGATTTACGATAGTTTTCATCACAAACAACTAAAAGACAATTTACCTTTCGGTCAATTTCTACGTCTAAGAAGAAATTGTACTGAGAAAACGGATTACTATACCCAAGCAAAGGATTTGGCGGAGAAATTGACAGCCAGGCAGTATCCTAAGCACCTCATATCAGCAGCCAAGAAAAGAGCAAGCAATAACAACAGAGATTCCCTCCTTGAACCCAGACTAAATAAAAACACACAAGAAAAGAGACCAATATGTATAACAACTTATAACATAGCATCTAACAAGGTGTCTAAAATAATCAATAAACACTGGCGGACACTGAACAGTGCTAACCTAGACATACCCAAACCAATGTTCAGTCACAGAAAAGGAAAAACCTTAAGAACTACTTTGTCCACACTCGTCCCAAGATTAACACCAAATCTGATGGACAAAGAATCCTACAAACTCTGCCTACAGGACATTACCCGTGTAATAACTGCAGCGTATGTCACCTCACGTCAACAACTAAAAGAGTGACATTTAACAATCAAATGACATGGGAACTCCGCAGTTTCACTAATTGTAACACCACAGGTGTGGTATATCTGATTACCTGCACCTGTAATCTCCACTACGTAGGCATGACTACACGAAAAGTCAGTACTAGGATTGTCGAGCACCGTAGTAACATCAGGTGCAAGCGGGCGACAACAAAAATGTCAACCCATTTTATCGAAAAACAACATACACCTAACGACATGAGGTGGGTGGTCCTGGAACATATCAAATGTAATGACAACCTCGAACAGCGACTTCTAGAGAGAGAACAACGCTGGGTTTTTAAATTACGTACAGACACTCAAGGCTTGAATGATAATATTCCGTGGGGTCAGTTCTCAAAATAACAGTCTCCTCTGACATTACATCTAAGGGGTATGTTTTTTGAAAGAATACCAGTCACCCTGCAATTAGAAAAGTCATCTGATCAAATTCCCTCTTAACCAGAGGTCAAGCTATCAATCTCCTCTGGCATTACATCTATTGGGAAACTCCTGAGCAAATACCAGTCACCCTATATATGACACGCTAAGAGTCAGCCGATCAGTTGCAATTACTCTCCGTTCATAATCAAACACTTCTTCAGGGAGTGTAAATACAGCATTCATCTGTATGTTTGTTTTATATGAGTACGTCTTAATCACCTTAGTGATTCCTCAATAGGCACTCGTATTAGACCTCTTTTGTATATCATTGTGAGGCTCATTGTATGTATTTGTTCGTCTTCCTTGTTTAGCCTCTAATCACCTTATACTCTTATCAATAGGCACTAACGAGTATTTTACCTTCCCATAATGATAGGAACTCGTATTAGACCTCTTTTGTATATCATTGTGAGGCACATTGTATGTATTTGTTCATCACCTTTGTATTGCCTCTAATCACCTTATACCCTTCCCAATAGGCACTAATGAGTATTTTACCTTCCCAAAATGGCAGCCACATTGAGCCATAGAAGGCGGCCATTTTGTTCTATTCTTTAGTTTCCGCTCTAGTCTCCTAACCATGAATCGGCGGGAAAACACCCTTTAAAAACAAGCAGTAGGGACTCACTCGTTAATATGCGGTCGGGAGGGAAGCAGGCAACAGCCGGAGCAGTTTTCATTCTCAAGTAAGTTATTCTCTCCACAGCACCGGACCGGGCAGACAGCAGAGCCTCTCAGAGTGCACCCCCCCCTTTTTTTTGCTACAAAGCTTTCATTATCGCTTTGTTTTTCCTTTCTCCTACAGTGGCGATGATCTCTCCAGCCCCTCTCAGACCATGAAGCACATTGTTGCTCCATAATTAGTATGCGTTTCATTATGTCACTGTATTTTTCTTTGTCGTATTGTTTTGTCTGTACATATTAGTATGTTTTTCTAGGTTTATGCTCTTTCATTTCATTCTATTTCCTGGCAAATAAGCATTCACCTAATTGCCTGGCATGTCTCAGATTACTGACAATCTATTCACTAAGGGTAATGTCATGTGGTATTCCTTTCTTGGTTTTTAGTTTTTTGTGTTTAAACTAAGCTGGCCCTATAGTATAACATGACTATTGAGATGCCCATAGCTCTTATGGGAGAGCTCTTAACAACACACACCAGCAGTGAGTGTCTGATTATATATAGTTAATGTGCAGCATGGCGTTTTCACTTACCTACATAGCATGAAGTAGGTCTCGTATGCCGTTTTCTGTTTTAGATTCAATTGATCAGCATCAACATGGTTTCAATAACTATCTATACAGTACATAGACTGTACTTGATAATGTTTTTTATCCTTTCTCTATTACAGATACTACGTGATCAAAGTACTGTATGTATTAACTCTTGCCTGCTAGTATTTTGCAGCATTTTTTCCTAACCTTAGGTCACTTTGGAGTGGTACTAAACAGGGCCGGACCCTGTTTGTCCTGAAGAAGAGCACTGGGGTAGCTCGAAACTAGTTGACGTTCACTAGGGACCCCTGACTAATTAAAAACAGACACCCTAGCGACCAACCCCGTTTTTAATATATCGGCTAGGAGCCTGAATAAATTCTTTTTGCCCACTAGCTAGATATTTTTAGTCTCACCCACTCCACCCCCATCACTGCACCACACATAGTCACTCACAAGTAGTGCTCCTACGTAGTGTCGCAAGTCGTAGCATGCCTCAGCCCGTAGCGGGTTGGGATGGCCCCTATGATGAAGCATGTTACCATGGGAAACCCTGGTGAGTGAGGGGACTCAAGAAAGGACATTTTTTCTTTACTAACTATTTTTTCTGAATCTTATATTAGGATATTAAAATCACCCACACCACTACTGGGATAAAAGAGTGGAGCTTGAGCCGGAGGCTAAGGAAAATGTCTTCTAATTCTCTATAACCATACCCATAGAGGCAATAACATCAGAGTGGAGGAGTGGCCCATCAGAATTATAGATGTTTAAAATCAAGAGATTTGTTTTATTAGGAAAAGTGAAGAAGACCACCCCTAAATCGGAAGAGTTTGTCTCTAACTCTTCAATCAGACAGTTCAGGGTCAATGATATTAGAATACAGCCCCCCCCCCTCTAACTGACCAGGTTTCTTAAAGGGCCAGTCTGCAATAAGGCTTAATGAAATCTAGCCAATTCGGATCATTGGCCTTCTCTTCAAGTCCTGCAATGTTGCATGACAAAAAACTAAGCTGATCAGCAACATCAGTCTCTATAGAGGGTGGGTCAGCCCCCCCTTCAGATCCATAACTATTTCGCGATCAGTAGGAGTTAGTCAATTCACCTTCACAAGTGTATTAAGAGCGTCAAATCTATTCAAGATGGGGAGGGAGATAGCAGATTCCTTAATTGGCCTGAGATGTCTTAAGCGGGGGTATATTTACCAAAACAGCCACAAAAGGTGTATGTTTGGGTGGAAGAACCAACTGATCAGTGTTGAGCAAGTGTGCACGAGTGTCTCCACCTGAAGAAAATCGCTGTCTGAACCTAATTTAGCGTATGGGGGCAGGTATATGCTCCAGCATGTTTGGATCAGAGGCACAGATGGAGAATACTTTAAATATGTTTACTACCTGTAAATTTACAGGAGGAGCATTCTTTACTACACAAATACCCCCATGGCCTGGGCAATTTTGATCAGTAATATCTCTGGATAAGGGAAAGGCAGGAATGAAAGATGAATAACTATTCCCTGTGGCACAATTACCCTTGAATGTTCTGCCAGAGTTAGCTGAGCTAGGAAGGCAGATGGGCTGTTTGACAAACCGGATAATTACAAGTCTGGTGTTATAAAAATTTCTCAATCAGGCTATTATTAGTTTCTAATAAGTCCATTAGCCTTGTAGTCAAAGCAAAAACAGCATCTCGTACAATATGACGTTCATTCCTCAAACTACTAACAATGGCTTTAATATTGTAAGGCATCGCGCACTGGATGCGAGAAAACCTCCTTCAGCTCAATACTGAAAAATCTGAAATCATGCTGTTTGGAGAAGCAACTGTGAGATGGTCCCCCAGCTGGTGGCCTGAGGAACTGGGATCAGCCCCCCCCCCCCATAACAGGTAGTGAAGAATTTAGGAGTGAAACTAGACCAAAAACTCACATTAGAGGAGCATGTGAACAGCACAGCCGGGGCATGCTCCAATACACTTGGCCTCCTCCGTAGGGTCTTCCCTCTCCTGCCATCATCTGTACGTAAAACTCTAGTTCAGACCCTTATCCTCAGCCGCCTGGACTACTGCAATGCCCTGCTGATCTCTGCAAAGGAATCCTCCCTTAGCAAACTGCAAGTGGTCCAAAACATCGCGGCGCTACAGGTGACCAATGCCCACCCCCCCCCGAACGGCATCTACCCCGCTACTTCAAAAACTACACTGGCTCCCAGTGAAAAAGAGAATAAAATTTAAAGTCTGCTGCATGGTATTCAAATCCCTATACAACATGGGATCCAGCTATCTGACTAAAAAGCTGGTCAGATATATACCATCCAGACCCCTGCGATCGGGTCATCAGGGACTCCTCCATACTCCGCGCTTCAAACTAGCCCGCATGGGCGGTAAAGCATTCTCCCACCTTGCCCCGCGATACTGGAACCAACTCCCAATCCAGCTTCGCCAATGTACCAACTTCCTGGTTTTCAGAAAGTTGCTGAAAACGGCACTGTTCTAAACTATCTCCCAGAGTCGGTTACTAGCTGTCACAGCGCGGAGATACCCTGATGGGGGTGATTCGGACGCTATAGAAATCACATAAATAAATAAATAAATTGTCTGGACACGAAGCATTAGGTACCAGGTCAGAAGTTTAAGGCTGTTCCCTTTCTTTGTCAGGGCTAGTTAGAGGAATATGACGATTAATAGAGATTAAGCGAGTCAAACTGGTGGGTTAATCAGGTGTTAAATCTTCCAATTGTACTGGCTGTTGGTAGAGGCTATCTGTGTGACATGCGAGGTAACAGAGTTCATTGCCCTTGCCTCCTCTACTTATTGTAAGTTGACAGGTAGCAGTTTGCAGCACTAGGTCGAAAATCTTTTGGCGTCCCTTTGTAAAATGGAGTTATTTTGAATTTGTAAGGCCTTAAAAGCCTGCATCGTAGGCGGGTTTCTCCCTTTATTCCAGATATCCTCTACCTCCACTGTTATTTTGTCAATGTCCTGTAGAGTGCAGTTTTAAGCTGCATATCTCTAAGCGGTCTTAGGCTCCTTCCCAGCACCCTGAGGATGGTCGGCTGCCTTTCTTTTGCTCTTAATAAAATTCGGTCACAGATCAGTACACAGTGGAACCTAATTAACCACAGTCTAAATTGGATCCAGCGAATTAATTTTTCTTAAGAAAGAAAACAGAGTAGCACCCTATAAATCCAACAGTACTGCTGGGGTAACAGGCTTACCAGCAATGTCCAGGCATTATCAAGGCACAGGACCAGCCTCTTCCTGTCGCTGGTGGCCAGCAGCAAATCCCGCACAGCAGGTATTGAAGTAGCACTATATGCGCAAAGGAGGTGTGGCTCCTCCTCCCCTCCTGTCAGCTGGTGGTGCAGTGTGGAGCTTGCAGTCCCTTCCAAGGCAGCAGCACGTTCTAATATGATTCAGGACTTCAGTCAAAAAACATGGGCTGTGGTCTTGGAATGTAAGTGAATAAAATCTTTTTTTCCCCTCTCGAATTGGTAGCCTGGTGCCCAAGAAACATTCGGTGGACATTTTGGGAACATTTGGAGCACCAGAAATTATGTTCAGAATGGATGGATATATGTGTCTATCACTACCTTCTAAACATTCATTTACTACATGTGAAGGAAACTGTTAAAATGGGGGAATTGCTTAGTTTCATTGCCAAAAACAAGTGCAATGTGGCGCCGTCCTGGTCATTTCAGTGATGCAGAAGAAAAGCATTGGTATGTTTAATATTTCACTTCCAGAGACTGCTTTGAATGCAATAAGCATCTCAATCTTTTTTTTTTAACTTTATTTGTATCATTTTAGTAATTTGATTACGTCTTTTTAACTACATTGGTTTGGGAAATGTATTGTGTTTATGTCCTAACTTTAATGTTGTTTTGATTTTGCTGTCCATGTGTGACATGAACTTTTTGCTGAGAAAGTCCTTTCTGTTCGTGAGAAAATATCAGAAATAAACTCCAGATTTCTCCCAGAAGTCTGGAGATCAGCCCTAACTCACATCAGGACTGTGGCCTTCCTCGCTCAGTCTCACAATTTTGTTTCCAAAACATGTTTGTTCTTTTCCTTAAAAGTATGGTAATCGTTTTCAAAATCCCAATAGGTTTGATAACTGTAAACAGTCCATTCTCTAGAGAACAATATATATTCATTTGAACATCAATATTTTCAAAAGTAATAATATTCAAAAACATATATCATTTTTCCCCCAAAAATACTTGTTTTAAAAAATGACTTGTCCTAAAATGGCAATAATTTGAAAATGTGGAAGATTAAAGTATTGCAATCTCTAAAATACCGTTCTTATTTTTAAATTTTCAATGTTAACAAAAGTAAACCGGTTAAATAATATGACATATATGACACCATTGCCAAGAAATGGACACTATACCTGGCGTTTATGAATCTGTCCTTGGCCTTTGACCGGGTAAACAGATCCAAATTATGGGCATTATTATTAAAACTGGGCATGGACAAGAACATTGCAAACTTCCTGGCTGATCTGCATAGGGACCTAACAGCCACAGTGAGATTTGACCAAAGGGGCAACCACACGCAGGGAATACGCATTATAAGAGGAGTTAGACAGGGATGCATTTTAGCTCCCCTATTGTTTACCCTATATATTAACAACTTGGATCTAGTCCTAGGTGGAGCTAGCAAGGACATTCCGTGTGAGGGGGAACGGCTGATACCAGCTCTCCTATAACAGATGATGCCGCCTTATTAGCCCGAACCTAGGTTGGCCTACAGTGTCTTTTAAGTACCTTTTCTGATTTTATGAGATTGTTGGATTTAAATGTAAACTTTTCTAAATCTGACACAATGATCATGGGTTCTAAACCTAGAAGACCCAAAACGCATTATTGTGAAGGAAACAAAATAGTTAGGGTAACTACATTTTCGTACTTAGGTGTTCTATTTGATGATAGGGGCATGTGGGTACCTCACTGGAAAGCCAAAAGAAATGCCAATACCAGATCTACAATAGCGGTTCTTGATTTTGCACGCAAGTTAGGGGAAAAGCCAGTACAAGCAATGTTAAATATATATAGAGCAAAGTGCATTGCTATTTCAAATTATGGCTCTGAAATTTGGGGATATAAAGAAGTTAAGGATATTCAAATAGTGGAAAATACATTTTTAAGAAACTTGCTATCAGTGCCACAAACAACACCTTCCTATATTATCCACCAAGAAACTGGTATAGGTTTTGTGTCAGATCTGATCGGAATGGCACCCTTACTTAAATGGATAGCGACTTGGACAAATCCTGAACTAGAAATGAACCGTGAGATCATGCGTGATTGCCTAGCATTAGATAGAGCAAGTAGTATCCCCTGGCTGAGTTATGTGAAAAGGATAGCAACGCAATTAGGACGCCCGAGTTGCTTAAATCTCCAGATAAACTATTGAAGGAAGATCTGTCGTGGGCTAAGAAATCTTATTTACACCTGAGGCATACTGAAGGAGAGGCTAGAGAGTTGATGTAACCAACGGTACGAGCCCATCAACTATTAAAAACTAACTGCGCAACAGAACCCTATTTAGATGTAGTAACTAATCCCCATCGCCGTTTCCTTTTAGTAAGATTTAGATTTAATCAGTTGCACTTTCTATTTGCTGAACCCCAGGGGTGGAGAAAGGTGGAGGATTTGGGTCCCTGCACATGTGATAACTTTTCCACCCAGGACACTTTGCACTTTGTCTTGTTCTGCGAGAATTTTTGCACATTCAAAAATGCTTTATATTACCAATTTTAAAGGGCAAAGGTTTTCTGCAGGCAAGGCCAGCTCTTATATATTTGCAGATGCTAAATAATATCTGGGAAATTTTTAACACTGCTAGTTTTTTAACTGCGGCGGTCAGAGTAAGGAAAAAAAAAGAGAGGGACCTTATGATCTGGAATATATTAATTTTTTCAAAATTATAATGAATTGTATGTTGAACTGGTTGTTTATTATGTCCAAGAGATTGTTAAAATTTTTAATTATGTAAAGACCCTGATTGAGATTGTTTATCATGTTTATTAGACACTGTCTGTTGCTTATGTCTTATTGTTGTTTTAAAATGAATTTTTGTAGTATGCTTTTATGGTTTTAAATAACCGAATAAAGTGATTATGACTGACTGACATATATCTAGCTTAATCTTAACCCTATGGACAACGAGGAGTGCAAAAAATAATATGAATTTATAACCTGGATACTATTCTTGCTAACAAAGAGTGTTTGATTGCTAGCAAATGAAGCAAGGAAAAGTAGGAAATGAATAGTGGCTCTTTCCACTATATAATACATAATTTCGGACTAAATATAATGTTTTACTCACAATGAAATATAATATGTCATATTGTTCCTAATTTGTTCCCCACTTTTATTATCCTTCTTTTTCTCCCTTGTTTGTAAGATGATTTTTCCTTGGTTTTTAGCTTAGTCCTTCCTGCAAGCCATTCTTCACAGAGATCATTGTAGCAGTAATCCTGGAGTGTCTTGCATTGCACTTACAGAAAGGACTTTATAAATTTAAAATTATCTTCTGCAAGCATGTAGACTCCATAATTTAGATTAACAAAACTCAACTGTACATAAATATCTTTCTATGAAGATTTTGATTTGCACCTAATCAAGCTATCAAGCACTTGCCCTCAGTTGTTCTATGAATGGACTTACGTATATTTGAGACCATTCCTAAAATATGTAGGAAATGAGTTTGATTGGTTTTAGCAATTAAATTCTGGTAACGATTTTTGCAGGGAGATATTTATATAATGTTGTTAATTATGTATTCTAAATTGTGGAGTAAATGTTTTTGTAAGAAACGTTTTCTCTGTGGATGTTTTCATATGGATCCGGATTTCTATACAGTTCAGTCAGGAGAAACTGAAAACACTGCATTATCAAACTCCGCTCATAGTTTCTGTTGAATCATGCTCACCAACAGTGGCGGCAGCCGCAATACTAAAGTGGGGGAGGGGTAGGATGGGGGATTAGGGGCAATGATAATTTTTTTTAAACTCACCTGACGATGCAACTGCCTCGGTCCTCTTCTCCAGCTGTCCTCCCAGCATGCACTGGGGCACAGGCTCCCCACCCAATTGCAGCACTGCTCTCAATAGCATGAAAGCAGCGTCAGGATTGGTCTGAGCAGCGTGGTTTGCTGCTTAGACAGTGCCTAGGAAACTGTGACGTTTCTCCAACCTGGCTGTGCAACACATCTGAGTTGGAAAAACCTATGTGCACGTCTGTTTGGCCGGCCTAAGACGGCCGACCAAACAGCCATGCACACTTACAGTGTGACTACCACTCCTCCCTGCCCCCCCTACACTGCTGGCATTAGCTCAGTCAGTCAGCAGTAATTTTATTTTTTGCTTGACCGCTGACTGACTGACCAGTGGGGCAACACTCCTCCACCATTACGGAGGAGCAGCTCCTACTCACCAATCCTTAGAGCACCCTGATGTGAATTTTTGTGGGCATACAAAGAAGTATACAGGTATTGAAAAAGAGCAGAAGTATTTGCTCTTTGAATCTTCCCTGCAGATCCCATTCAAGGTCCACTTTCCTCTTTCTGCTTGTCTCTACTTCCCTAACATCTCAGAACTGTGAAGTGCATCAACAACCCTTGAAACAGCAGAATTATTATCCCTGTGTAAAATGATGCTTTATATAAAATAACACCATGTTTCCTTGTACCTTGTTGTTATAGTGAAGACTTTTCTTGAAATTCCATATTTCAACATGTAGTAAAGGAAATTAATGTGTGAGTAATTTGCAAATATATTTAGCCCATTTATTAGATTTTCTCTGTTGAGGATAAAATATCATGAGGTGGTTAGATTTATGGACTTACATTGTGGGTCCAAAATATTGAGTACTGAATATTGCGCTTCCCTAATATCATATCCAAAATATTGAGGACAAAAATGTCGAGAGGTAAATATGTACAGACTTTCTATACCTAACTCCACATCTATGTACCATGAAAAAAAATATATAAAAGTCAGATAATTTAGTTAAACCTTTGAGGGGGGGAGCTCATGGAATAATCTAATTCTTTAAGGTATGTCCTACTAGTCAAATGTATCCTTCCTCTGCAACTAGAAATTCACATTGATATCCAGCTCATCATGTCAATTACTCAAAATGTCTCAGAAACTAGGGTCAAATTCACTGTCTACATGTACCAAGTGCAAGCTGAATAAAGGGAAAATATTTAAAGCTCATTGGAGATACAAGAGAGTTGATCTTCTTTGGCAAGTCCACCTTGGTTGGTGCAAGACATGGTGGCAAAAAAAACGAGGCAAACTGTCTGTACCAACTAACTTAGCCAGGAACCTAGGGACCATTCTGGATAACAATCTCTAAATGAGTGAGCAGATAGTCTCCATCTCTTTTACTTGTTTTGTCACCCTCAGAATGCTTTTCAAAATATTCAGGTGGCTCTCCATCAGCACCCATTAGACCGTTACCCAAGCCCTGATCACCAGCCGTCTTGATTACGGCAACAAGCTCTTCCGAAGCATTCCTGAGTACCTCGTAAGGAGGGTTTACATTGTACAGAACACTGCCACCTTCCTGGTTTGTAACCTCCCTGCTTGCACCTCAATGGCTCCTCATCTCAAGGTTCTAAATTGCCTACATATTCATAAACGTGTCACCTTTAAGTTGCTTGTCACATGCAAGTAGCACTTTATGGCACTGGCTCTCACTATCTGAGTTGCAGGGTCACCCTATACAGCCTGACTAGAGCTCTCTGATCCAGTACACTTCATCTTGCAGTTATTCCATGCATCCACCACGTGTACTGGAGGATGTTCCTTCTCTTATCTGGTGGCTTAAACCTGGAACCTCCTCCCTCAGAACCCATCTTACCAACAATTTATTATCTTTAAAAAAAATGGAGGAACTTGATGTTTGAAGATCGCCACAGACGTTGCTTTCTATTTCCAGTTTTTCTCTGCAGAGTTCTAGTGAGCCTGGATACCCCTCCTGAGGTGAGTTTGGCACCTTTCAAAACCTTGCAGCATAACATAAAATTTATTTTCAGCCACATAAAAGTGTATCTACTAGAAATCAAGGCTGAGGAGGGGAGACAAGATTGCCCCATTCTACACCAGAGACATTGTGCCCTGGTCATCACCGTGGAACTCCTACATGATATCCCTTGAAATCTGTAACTTCTAAAATGTCACTTAATTCTATTAACTGAATTTAAAATGTGCAGGTTTTGCGCTCGGTAAATGGATTTGACTGACACAAATTAAACACACATTTACTTAAGAGTTAAGATAATATCCTTAGGCTCTCCCATGTCCTGAGTACCCCCCGCTGATGGATACCTCAATATGACTTCTTACTGAACCCTGAAACGAACTTCTCCTCTTAGTCTCAAATCCCCTGACCTCACAGTTATGTTATGGCGGTTATCTTTGCAGCTATGAATGCAACCCCTGACTCGCCCAAACCTGGAGTCCTTGAAACCTGAACTCTTTGGGGTTTATCCTCGATGACAACTTGCTTTTACACATGCCTAAAAATCAGACAACTAACAGTGTTTGGTATCAGCTGAAGCTCCTAAAAGGCGTCAAGAGATACATCTCTACAATAGACATTCAGATGACCAACCAAGCTCTGGTTCTCCCTCGAATGAACTAAGGCAACATCATCCTGACAGGCCTATCCAACACTCACTTGTCCATATTTCCCTTGCAAGTCAAATGCATCCTCAAAGTTCTTTTCAGTTCTTACTCCTGGTGGTGCAGCAGGTATGCGTTAGCCTTTTCCTTGCTCATCAGGAGCAGATCCAGTTGGCTTCCACACTCGTGCAGGCAGATGCAGCCCCAAAAGCAGCAGCCGCCCCATTTGGGCCATCAGGCACAGATACTTGAGGTGGGTCCAGCCAGGGACCAGTTGGAAGTGACTGAGGGTCCCTCTGCAGCGTGAGCTGCTCCTAGCTTGCCCTCAGATTGGCACCCCTCTCTGAATGCCCCTCAGTCTTTGGGAAATGCTGGTCCTCTCTCATTCTGGACTGTTTGAAATGCTGCAGGGCCAGACAGACTCATTCCCTCTGTCAGTAGGAAGGCTTATTGCCACTAAGGTCGATCATTAGCTCCTACATCAGAAGGTGCAGACTGCAGCTGATGCCCCGTTAACACTGGAAGACTGTCAAACAGGCAGACACCTGCCTGATTACACAGAATTCATGCAGTATTCCTAGGAGCTCTCTCTTACTGGGCCATGAAGGACTTGTATTTGGAAGACATTTGAATGGTTTGGGACCCACTTTTATACTCATTTCTAGATTGGATGATGTGAATCCACTGTCTGAAAATTCTGAACTGTGTTGGGGTGATTTTCTTTTCAGGTGTCCTTCTCACCCTGCTCTTAAGACAAAGCCATTGTGCAAGAGTGATGCTTCTTACAGCATGTAGCACAGGGGCTGTCTCCAGACTGGGGTTCCTACAACACATGCAAAGTGAAGTGTGAGGTATCTGTATCTGGGTGTTATCAGCCTCTCTGAAGTAGAACTCAAGGTTGGAAAAAAGTGTAGGCCTGACCTAGAAACTTCCTCACCTAGTAAAATAGAAAATGAAGTCCCACCCCTAATCCATACAATCAACAAAATGCCAGTGTGCAGGAAGAACCAGTCAACAGACCCTTGCTAACAAAAGTACTGATGGAATTTCTAAAGGTAGCCTTTACTCCATCCTCCACACTTCAGTATTCAGATCTGCACTGCCAGTCAAAGAAATGCAGGCATTACGCTTCCTCTGTCTCAGGAAGCAGTCCTCTTCCTCCATCTTGCATCATACCAAGACAGGGACAAAATGGACCCCACTAGCTTCAATATTCAGGCTCACTCACACACAGAGCCACACAACTGCATATGTGGTATACGCTTGCAAACCACGCACACGCCCTTGGCATATATACTTGATGCCAAAGCAAGGTTCTGGGCAAACTCACGATGGCACAACTTTAAATAAGAAGGGTGTGTAGGCCACACTTTCAGTAACACAGATGATAGGGTCTGGCCACACTATCAGTTTCAATAAACACAGTATGCTACCACAATCACTTTAAGTGCTATGCCCAGGACAGGGGCAGTAGTCCTCTTTTCGATATGAGTGCAAGCATGTTGCACCTCTCAAATTGACAGGTCCAAGACTTCACATAGTCCTAGGCCTCTGTGAAAATGCTTATACTAGTGTGACACTAGGGCCAAAATAAACGCCAGATACACATGCATTTGGGCTCTCAGGGCAGAGGAACATGCCTGAGCACCAGACAGGGGTGATTCCTGCCCCAACAGCTGGGGTACAGGGTGTGTGTATGGATAGATACAGACAGCATGGCTCCGGGCACACTCACAATGTCTGCACATGTGAACCCCAAGCCTCCATTCAGAAGAAGGGGGGAGGGGCTCTGATGAATGTCACCTTTCCTCCTAAATGGTTCTCTAGGAGGTATGCAAAATAATCTCAACTTGCAGTTGTTGGACATAAGGTTCGTCTGCTCCCCCCACACAGTACCAATGCGACCTCTGCAGCATCCCTCTCATCTCAATATCCAGCCCCGGGAACATTACTTTGCCTACCTTTGTGTCCACTGTAGCTATTGGTGTGAATTCGGGAATACAGCATTGGCCTTGCAGCACCTTCTGCAGAGCTAACAGTCAGTAGGGTTTGTTGCACAGGTAGCATCAGTTTCATATACTTTTCCCTATACTATGGTCCAAGGATCGTATTTAAAATAAGTTTCTGCTATTCCCACATCCGTTTCGTTTTCAGATGTGCACCTACTATTGCCAGCTTTAGTTGTCTGTTAGATGTTTATGGACAGCCACAATATGTCCATAATCATTCCTTGACTTTGAAACATCTTATTACAATTATGCAGCAGGAGGCATTGCGTATTTACAGTTAGTTAGTACAGGGGCAAACATGATAAATATTTAAACAACACGTGAAAGGATTTGAAATAGTATTATTGCTGAGACTTACCTATGCATAGTTTCATCACGCAACAAATTAAATAACTAAACGCTAACGTTGATGAATCTTCGGGTTTGTCTTTCTGATTTCCAGATGTCTGAGACGGTGGCTGTGAACAGAGTGTGAGACGTTAGAGCCAAGAAATAATAATCGTTTTCGGATTTATAATGATTTTTTTCCAAACTGCACTAACATGCAACACCAACGCAGCAAGAGCAGCAGCAGTGTAAGCACCCCTTATACAAGAAACTGCGGTGGGGAGTCGGGCGGGTGACAGGGTGATTGGCTCCCTCACACTCAGAGAGCAGGTCAGTGCTTGATTGGTGCTTGTGGCTGAAGCTGGGGCCCACCAGCACTCATTTTTGCGGACCGGCACTTATTTTCCCACAACAAGCTTTGATCCAGAGCAACAGAAAGATAAACCGAAAGGGATACAGAAGCAGAATGAGAAGGGCGAAAAAAACAGACAGTGACAAAGGGAGAAAGCAGAAACCTGCAAGAGTGAGTTGAGATAAAGGAGCAGGGTTGTCTTGTGGTGCAGGGCCGGCTTTAGGGCAGTACGACCGGTGCAGATCTTGATACCTTAAGATTTAATAACACCTGCTGCAGAGTTCCTTGTGCATCCAGCTTTCAGGCAGCAATAAAAATGTCAAGATAACTCTTGTGATTAAAATCCGTGCTAGAGAGAGCGATTCTATCTAGTGGCAGTTTTCACTCACCCTAAAGTAGCGCAGAGGGCTAAAATGCCTGCTGTAAAGAACAGATCTGTATGTTATATTGTTAGCTGAGTGGATTAGTAAGCCGGCCTTTACCAGCGCTTTAAAACAAATGAAATATATGTGACAGAGGCGCTATGGAGAGAGGAGGGGCACTTTTGTCGGGTGGCAGTGAGGGAATCAGAGGAGGTCATTGGTGGGGGGGGGGCTAAAAAAGATTGTTGCACAGGGCGCAACTAGCGCTAAAGCCGGCTCTGTTGTGGTGGATTAGAGAGGCATGAGGTGGAATTAAGACTGTGCGGCCTAGGTATTCACCACCCTTGGTGTTTGCTATTGCTAGCCACGGGCAAAACTTTGAGCCCTGGCACTTATTCTTTTACCAATGAAGCTCTGGAGCAGGTATAACACAAGTCTCGGCAGTTCGTGATTCCTCACACGCAGAGAAATGGCGCAGCATGTACCTCTACAACACATATACAGAAGAGCAGCAGGATAGGCAGCAGCGGCAGAGCACATTTCTTACACAGACAGAATAGGTACGGCATGTGCAGGAGTTGTGCATGCTTCACTTACAAATTAAAGAGCAAAGGCACTAGAAGTGCACTCGTCTTCACACATACACAAGACCTACACTGTGGCTAAAGTGCAGGGATGTCTTATGTACACTGAATTGGGGAAGGTCTCCAACCTCCTCTCATTGACAAACAACATTTAGAACACATGTAGGAGCATTTCACCCTTTCTCCATATGCTGCTCGGATTTCGTGAGCTTACCCATAACGCTTTAAAGACTGGGGGCCTAATTTATTCGTTTTTGCCATAGGGCAGCACCGCAGGCCTTCTTGCTGCACTGCTCTACGGCAAAATAAAAGGGCAGGAATGTGCGTATCTATCAGATATGGCGCATTCCTGTCCTTTTCCCCTGCACTAGCGCACAATAGGCAGCCGTGCACCAAAGCAGGCACCTTTGATCCATGGTGCAAAGGTCCCTGCGTTGCAGGGATGATTGTTTGTGCAAGAAGGGAAGCTTTCCCGCACAAAAACAATCAAAACAGGTTTTTTCCTCTGTGTGTGCTGCAGAATGCTGCACACATAGAAAAAGGAAAAACGAGGAGAAATAAAGATATTTCTCTTTGTTGTGCCTCCCTTAGAGGTGTAGATTTTTGGCACTGCCTCAGAGTTATGATTTCTCGTAAATCTGGGGCAGTGTCAAAAAGCCATGGATGTTACTGGGAATGCCCCCAGCAACACCCATTGCACGCCCCTTTAACGCAGAAAATTGCGTTAAAGGCAACAACATTTACAGGGCAGCATTATGCCAAAAAATGTGGCTTAGTGCTGCCTGGTAAATTTGGAGCAGGCTCCTGTGCCACCGGAGCATCACAAAAAGGGACGAACCGGCGGCGCAAGGGGCTCAAAATAAGCCCCAGTGAATGCAGAATTATTTATGCTTTTGAGTATGAGTTGTTATTTAATTAGTTTGTGTTTTAGGTGTTGTCATTTTTGGTATAATCATTCTGAGGTTCTAAATATAGCATTTATGTGCAAGGTATAGTTTGCATGGCTGTTGTGCAAATTATGGATTGCATACCCAACCATCATTTGTGCATTTCAGTGGTGCTTCTGTGTAATTCACACCTACAATTGCTCTTTAACTGTGGCTATTTGAGTGAACTTTTAATCTTGTTTTTCTCTAAGTCACGGGTTATATAGCATGCATTAGGCACTATTTAAAGTCTCTGGTTATATAGCATACATTTGGTACTATCTGGATTGCGGCCACGAAAACAGTGCGGCTGGTACAGATCGGGGGTTGTGGGGGGTTGTGTGAAGAAAAAAAAATACACTTACCTCTTCGCGGTCCCATCTCTCCTCCATCATCTCTCCTCCGCTTCTCTTCCTGTCCGAGTCCCAGAATGGAAGCAGGAAGTGCACTGGCTCCCCTAAGCAAATCACAACGCTGCTGTCTCCAGCATGACAGCAGCGTCCTGATTGGTGTGAACGCCATGGTTCAGCACTCAGACAGGGACTGGGAGCCTGTGCATGTTCTCCACCTAAGCTGTCCAATACAGCCGTGTGGAGAACATGCTAAGTGCGCATGACAGTTTGGCCGGCCAAGACTGCCGGCCAAACCCTTATGCGCATTAGAAAGTGCCCCAACCACTCCTCCCCCTGCTCTGTGAGCAGCTCAACTCAGCCCCGTCCTGCAAAACTGTCTCAGCAGGGAAAATTAAAATGATAATAACATCGTGTTATTATCATTTTATCTTTCCTTTTTTGCACTGCTGAAAAGCAGTTGGGCCAAGCTCCTCCGCCTTAGCGGAGGAGCCTCCGCTGCACGAAAATATCAAAGGTATTTCACTATTGACCTGGCCACTGTTTAAAAGGCATACATTTGCACTCTTTGGCTAAGGGCCATTCAACTAGTAAGGAAACTTTACTATTTACCCAACTGCTAGTTAAATAGCAGATAATATATAAGATTTGGCTTGTGGTTGTGCAAATAACAAAGCTACTTCACCATCTAGCGGGTTGCTGGCTAAATAGAACATATTATGACCTGCTTAGCTCACGGCTGTGCAAACAACATAGAAACCTCATTCTGTAACTGGCTACAAAGTAGAGATTATGCATTGTTTGGCTGCCAGCCATGCAGATAGCAAAGCAACTTCACTATTTACCAGGCCTCTGGCTAAATAGCAGACATTAGGTACTAGTTGGTTGTCAGCCATGCAAACAGCAAAGAAGCTTAACTATTTATCTGCCCGCTGGCAAAAAAGAAGACTATGTACTCTTTGGCCCTTGGCCATCTAATAGTAGAGATTGTGCACATTTTGGTCGGCAGACATGCAGATTTCAAAGAAACTTCACTAGTCACCCGCCTGCTGGCTAAATAGCAGTCTTTAGGTACAATTTAAATGACGGCCATGCACACAACAAAGAAACTTTAATATTTGCCTGACTGCTGACTAAAAATCAGACACACTTTCTTTGGCCAGAGGCCATGCAAATAGTAAGGAAACGTCAGCATTTACCTGATGGTGGATGAATTGCAGAAAATATGTAAGATTTGGCTAGCCGTTGTGCAAATAGAAAGAAACATCAGTATTTATTTGGCTGCTGGCTAATAGTACAGATTATGCACTGTTGTGTCAAAGGCCATGCAAGTAGCAAATACACCACCATTTATCCGGCTGCTCGCTAGGTACCTGAGTTAGAAATTGGGTTACTGGTTGACTGGGGTGTGAGCCCTGGTCAAGCAGCAACCACAATCCTAGTTAGGGTAATGGACAAGCACACCCCAAATTAGCCTGTGCTCAACCCCTTGGTAGATTGGCACAGAGCAGTCAGGCTTAATTTAGAGGCAATGTGTAAAGTATTTGTGCAACACTTCAAACAGTAAAACTGTGAAACCCCCACACAAAAAGATCCCACACCAGGTTAGAAAATAGAGAAAAATGTAATAAATAAAAGTCAAAAACAACAAAATCCAAATAATAGAACCACAGTTATGATTTTTTAATGAATAAACTGTAAAATAGCACCTAAAAGCATAAAGCGCCAACCGGGCATATTTGGCCATGCTGGACAGGGTCAAATTCAAAAGTTCAAGTCAGCCGTGATGGAGCATTGATCAGGTATAGTCACAGATTAGTCCTGCTGAAGGTTTACCTTCTCAAGTTTTGTGCCAAAAGCAGGCTGGGCATTGAGGGCAGGTGCTTAGCATTGACGGTCCATGCAGGCGATCAATGCTTGCTGTGCTAAGAGACAAACGTGCGGTGGCTCACACTGATTTTCCATGCAAGCAACTCTTTTCTGGTGAGAGCAGGCCCATTTGTGGTCACAAAGAGCCCAAAGCTTGAATGTAAGAGCTCGGGCCACACCCAGTGCCCAGAAGAGAGGAGCCGCTTAAGGGTCAGGAACTCACTAAAGAAGGGTCCAGCAGCTGTTAAGTAGTCTGTTATGTCCCTGAGGCTCAGATCAGGAGGCCAGCAGACTAGCCCTTTGAGTCACTCTAGGGTCCTTGGTTCAAGATGGAGTTGCAGGTCCAGTTCTTCTTCCCCAAGCAAGAGAGCAGCAGGCAGGAGGTCAACACAGCAAGGCAGCATCTCCTTCAGAGTAGCAGTCCAGCATAGTGGCAGTCCTTTCAGCAGCACAGCAGTCCTACTTCCTGGCAGAATACCCACAGGTCCAGAAGTGTACTGAAGTGGTGGATTCTGAGGTTCTACTTTTATACACAGTTCTGCCTTTCAAATGGGGGATCAGCTTCTAGAGGCATGCAGTTGAAGTACACAGATTCCCTTCCTCCCCTGCCCTGGCTTCAAGCTGGCTGAAGTGACAATACAGGGTCGGTAGGTCCTTCATGTGGAGACAGGACACAGCCTATTCAGGCGAAAGTGAAGCTGGGCCCAGCTCCACTCTCCCATCCGGCCAGTGATGGCCCATGCAGTCACAACTAAGCTCCCATTGTGTGTGGCTTTCTAGAAGGAATACACAAAGGCCAACTGCTAACTATCCCAGTCATGTGGCCAGAGACAGGTTGCAGACAATAAATAGCTAAGGGAAGAAAATACTAACTTTCTAAAAGTGGCATTTTCAGAAATCAAATTTAGAATCTGACTTTACCATAAGTTAGGATTTTAAATAGTAATTCCAGAGGCACCAAACTTGTAGGGTTTCTCTCTTCCCATTTGGAAATTACACTTATAAAATGTAATAAGGTAACTCCAATGTTGTCCTATGGCAGAGACAGGCCCTGCAGTAGTGAAAAATAAATTTAAGAGTTTTTCACTACCCAACATGTAGAACTTAAAAGTACCTTTCCAACTTTTTAAATACAATGCACCCTGCATTTTGGGTTGTATAGGGTCTACCTTAGGGGTGGCTTGGATGTATTAAAAAAGAAGGCTTGGGTCTCGCAAAAGGTTTATTTTGCAAGGTTGAAATTGGACACACAGGCTTTTCAATGGCAGGTCTGAGAAATGTTTAGAGGTCTACTTAAGTGGGAGGCGCAATCAGTGCTGCAGGCCTACTGGTGAGAAAGCAAAAGACGCAAAGATGATGGATGGCATGCAGAGCAAATCAAACATTCACCCCCAATCAAGATATCTGGGTTACTCTATTGTTTTTTTGCACACCATGCAGCCCCAGTTTAGACCCAGCCATATGCAAATCAGTCTTGACCCTGTTCCTCATGGAAACAGTCCAGCCCGAACTGCCAAGCCAGGTCATCCCTGGACCAGAAATAAGCATCCTAGCTTCGGGGCATCACCCCTCATCAGCCAGGCAAGCTTGAATCCAGCGGCACAGTGAGCCCTGGACCCACTTCTGGGCATACTTGGTGCACTCAGGGAGAGAAAGCAAAAGACACGCGATGATGGACCGAATGCAGAGCAAATCAAACATTCACCCCCAGTCAAGAGATCTGGGTTAAATCCATCATTCTTTTGCGCATCATGCCACCCCAGTTAAGACCCAGCCATATGCAAATTAATCTTGACCCTGTTCCTCATGGGAACAGTCCAGCCTGAACTGCCAAGCCAGGTCCTCCCTGGACTGGAAACAAGCATCCTGCGACCGGTTTCAGGGCATCACCCCTCATCAGCCAGGCTAGCTTGAATATAGTTGCATAGTGAGCCTGGCACCCACGTCTGGGCATACCTGGCGAAATTAGGGTGAGAAAGCAAAAGACACACAGATGATGGACAGAACGCAGAGCAAATCAAACATGTGTGTTGAGCAAAAGAACGATGGATTAAACCCAGATCCTTGTGACTGGGGGTGAATGTCTGCATTGTTCAGCATTCCGTCCATGAACTGTTCCTTTTGCACTACTACTAGTAGCATTTTATTTACAGGCCCTGGGCATATATGTAGTGAACTTTACTGGGGACTTATGAGTAAATTAAATATGCCAATTGGGTTACGCCAATGTTACCATGTTTTAGGGGAAGAGCACAAGCACTTTAGCACTGGTTATCAGTGGTAAAGTGTGCAAAGTCCCAAGGGCAGCAAAAACGAAGTCAGCAAAAACAGGAGGTCTAAAGGCAAAACGTCAGGGGGAACCACGCCAAGGATACCAGCCCTAAAAACTTGTAATTATGCACAATTTATGTGATGGCCTGGAAAATGACAAAGAAATGCAATTATTTACTGCCCAGTGGATCAAAAGCAGAGACCATGCATTATATGACCAGTGGCTATTCACATAACATAAAAACATCACTATTTACCACTATTTACCAAGCAGCTGGAAAAATAGCAGAGATGGTGCATGTTTTGGGCATTGTCTGTGCAATTAACAGAAAGCTTCACTATTTACCCTTGGGTTTGCTCGCTTTCCCCTTGACCTTCACACTTTCCTCCCAAATCTGTCAATTCTCCCCCAAGTCTGTCTCCTTTCCCCCTCAGCCTTCCCACTTTCCTGCAGTCTGCCCATTTTCCTCCTCAATTCTGTTAACTTCACTTTCCATTGAGCCTGCATTTTCCTGTTTATCCACTTTCCTCTCAACCTGCCTGTTTTACTCCAGTCTGCCTGTTTTATCCCCAGTTTGCTTGGTCTCCCCCAGTCTGTTTGCTTATCCTCAAACTGCTTGCTTACCCGCAGTATGCCCCTTTTGGCCACAAATTAGTCTGTTTTCATCCAAGACTGCACAATCCTCCCCCCGGTCTCCCACTTTGCCCTCAGCCTGCCTGCTCACCTTGAGTCTGCCCAGTGTCCCTCAAGTCTGGTTGATTTACCTTCAGCTTGCCTGCTTTTTCCCCTCTGTACCGAATTTCCCCATTTTATTTGTTGTCCTCTCAATTTTGTATGCTTTGCCTTAGTCTGTCTGCTTTCCCCCAGGCTGCCTGTTGCCCCCTGAATTGGCCCACTTTCACCCCACTCTACTCGTTCTCCAACCGGATGTGCACGATTTTCCCTCAGGCAGACTGTTTTACCATTTGTCTCTGTAATCCAGTCTGCCCATTTTCCCCCTATGCTGCCTTCTTTTCCACGTGTCTGCAATTATTACCTCAAGGTTGTGGGTTCTTATCCAAGTTGACCTGATTTGCCCTCCACCTACCTGCTTTCCCACCCCAAGGCCACCTGCTTTCTACAGAGAATGCCAGTTCGCCTCAGAACCTGCCCCCTTTTCCATCAGCTGGCCTGTCCTTCCCTAATTTGTCCAGTTTCCTATTAGTCAGCCAATTTGTTCCCAGTAAGGTCACTTTCTGCTACGTTTGCTTATTCTCTACCTATATTGTGTCTGGTCACTTTTCCCTCAGCCTGTCCACTGCCCCCCAGGCTGCCTATTCTCCCCACAGGAAGTATTTAGGAAGACAAGGGTGCCCCAATATATGAACCTGGGGTAATATGTAGTTTAAAGGAACAATGGTTCTACAGTGGCCTAAAAGGTCCAAGGGGAAGTAACCCTGTAAAGGGCACTGAGATAAGTAAAGGAATAGAAACTTAATTCATAAAAGAGAGCAGTAGGAAAGATAACGAGGGACATATAGGTCAATGTATGACAAATATTTATTACACAATGAAGGTATTCAGGTGCTCACACAGTAAGTGACAATAAGCGTGACGTGAGAAGTGAGGGTGAACTTAAAATAATGACATCGCATTGACAACAGAAATAGAAGCTCCTTTAAAGATTTTTACAGAGTATAAGGAGTTCATGTTGTAGGGGTCGACAGACGTTTCGAACTCAATTATTCGAGTTCATCTTCAGGACAAAAAAATTTGTGAGCAACTTGAATTGAGCTGAAGAAGGAAATAATATCCTTGGTAAAGGCGTCTGCGTAGCGCTGTGCTTCTTAAGGTGACCGGGATAGCCTGCGAAATAATGCGCGTTATGGTGGGGCCCGGTAAGGGGAAAAACAAACTTAGTTTGCTGGAAGCAAATGCTTAAACTCCTTCGCCGTTAAATGGCAATGTGCTGTGCCGGGGAATTAATTAAATTGGCCGGTCACAGTTCAGTAAATGGAGGCCTGGGAGATGAAAGGAGCGTGTCCTGCTCAAAGGAAAATCCGCGCTGAGTCTACCTGCATTACCCTGTTCACCAGTCTGCCGTTATCCTCTTAAATTTGTCAGCTTTTCAGGTCTCATACTCTCGTCCCCAAGTCTTTCCTCTCTTCCAAAGGCTATCAACTCTTCCCTGGTCTGCATGTTTTCACCCTGTCTCTCTGCTCTCAGCCTAGCCTATGCTCTCTTCTCTGCTCTCTTCAGCATCTAAGGCCTCTTCCTGAGTCTCTCTGTGTTTCCCCCAGCCTGTCCACTCTCCCTTATCTATCAACTCACTCCAGTCTGTCTGCACTCTCTCCTGCCTGTCCACTCTTCCCACCAGCCCTTCACTGTCCACATTTATATGCTCTCCCTGTCCCTCACCACTATCTAAGGCAGTCTTTCTGCTCTCTTCAAATGGCTCCATCCTCCCCCAACCTATTCACTCTCCACAGTCCCTCTGGTCTGCCTGATCTGTCAGCTTTCACTCACAGTTTGTGTGCTCTTTCCTTCCAGACTATGCTTTGTGGCTTCGGTTTGCCTGCTCTCCCCCCAGTCTCTCCTCACTGTCTTATAGTCTATGTCTACTCTCCCCCAGTACATCTGCTTTCCACCATACTATAAGCTCTCTTTGCCAGCTTCTCTGTCCTCTGTAATTTCCCCCCTTTCCACACTCTGTCCAATCTCTTTCCCAGTCTGGCATATCTCCCTGCTTCAATCCGATCACCCCAGTTTGCTCTCCCAACCAGATTCACCACTGTTCCATCTCTCTGAAGTCTCTCTAAGATGCTCAGCTCTCCCTCCCAGTCTATGCACTCCACCATGAGCCCTCCACTCTCACATGTCTGATTCCCTTCCAGTCTCTCTAATCTTCAAGCCAGTCTCTCTGCTCTTTTAAAAAGGCCTTCTTTCTCACCCCAATCTCTCTGTTGTCTACCAGTCTCTCTACTCTCCCAATCTGTCCGCTTTCACCCAGAGACTGTCCATTACCTCTACAAAACTGCCCTTTCCAGCTTCAACACACTGCTCTCCCTCCCATTTCTCCTCACTCTACTCCAGTATGTCTGCTTCTCTTATTCTAGCTACATTCCTCACACTTTTTGCTCTCCCTGCTATTCATGGCACTGTCCACCAGTCTCTCTGCTCTTCCCAGTATGTCAAGTCCTGCCACCAGCCTCTCCCTTCTCAGCTCAGTTAGTCTGTTCTCACCACCAGTCTCTTCACTCTCCAGTCTCTGCATTTCTCTAAATGTTTTTGCTCCCCCCACACTGCCTGCTCTCCCTACCAGTCTGTCTACTTTCTCTCCCAGTCTGTCTGCTCAGTCCCAACTTGCCCTATCTTTCCCAAACTTCCTTGTTCTGCCCTTTGTATCTCTACTCTGGCTTCAAGTATTAACACTCTCTCAAATCTGCCTATACTCTCCCAGACTGTCCTCTCACTCTCCCACACTATCTGTTCTTTCCTCATCTCCCTAATTTGCCTGAAAATGTCAACTCTCCTGTAGTCTCTCAATTCTCCATTCCAGTCTCTCTCCCTCCTCATCTCTCTGCTCTCCTTCAATTGCCCTCCTCCAGCACCAGACTACCTGTTCTACCTCTGAGTCGTTTCACTCTCTATGGCCCTCCACTGCCTTTCCTAATCTGACACCGTTCCTCCCAATGTGTCCACTCTTTTTCTAGTCTATCCACTCTCATTTCCAGTCTCTGCTCTCCCTGCCAGGCTCTCTATTCTCCCCCTTCCTCCACTCTCACTTACGTTTTGCCTGCTTTCACCCACAGTCTGCCTGGTTTCCACATAGCCTGCTATCTTCCACCATAGCTTTCATGCTATTTTCCAGTGCTTTTTTCCATTTTCTTCACCCTGTCCATCTTCCCAAAATTATCCATTCTCCCCGTCACACCGCTGTCCTCACTAGTCTCTCTGCTCTCCATCCAGACTCCCTACACTCTCCCCGTTCTTCCTTCCAGTATCTTCACTCTCCCCAGTCCCAGTCCCTTCAATCTCCAAAGTCTGTCCTTTCTCTCTCCTGGCCTGTCCCCTCTCCCTTAGCTTGCCCTCTCCTACCTCAGCTTGCACACACTTACCCACTCTTTTTTCCAGTCTGTCTGCTCTCCTCTAGTATCTTATCCTCTACTACTAGTCTCGCCACTGTGCTCGACGATCTCTCAGCTCACTATCTATGCTCACCCAGACTATCCCCTCTGTCCTATTTGCTTCATTCGTCCCCATCTCTCAGCTATCCTTCCCAGTCTGTTCTTTTTCCCTCCCATTCTGCCTGGTTTAAATTATAGTCTCTCCCCCAGCTTTGCCTGTCCTGCCTCAGCTAACCAGCTCTACCCAAAGCGTCTTTGCTTCCTACTGTCCACTTTACCTCAGCTTATCCAGTCTCCACACCAGTCTCTCTGACTTTGTCATTTACATGATCTCTATATTATCTACTCTTCCTTCCTTTCCCCTCACTCTCCTCACTCTGCTCTCTCTCTCGACAAGCTTCTTCCCTCCCCATTCTGCCCTCTCCAACCTCACATTGCTCACTTTTCCTCTGTCTCTCCTTTCTCTCCTCCTGTTTCTCTTCTCACTCCTAGTCTCTCCACTCTGCGCCAGCCTCTCAACTGTCCTCACCAGTCTCTCTGCTCTCCCCAATGTCTCTGGTCTCCCCCACATTGACAATTCTGTGTTCCATTCTCTCTACTCTCTCCCATATCTGACCTTCGCCCCTCAGTTTGCCCTCTTTTCCTCCAAATGTGTCCCTCTTTTACTCTAAAGTTCTCTGCTCTCCTTGTATGTCTTTCAGTTCACTGCCTATTTTATTCCCATTCACCCCCAATCTCTGTTCTCTATCCTAGCCTCAGCTCTTCTTCCTTCTTATATAAGCTGTATTTTGGTTTCTTTACTCTCACTGCCTATCGTGTGTCTCCCCAGTCTCACTACTCTCTCCACAATCTCTGTGCTCCTCGCCCTACTAGCCTCTCCATTATCCTCTATCTGTTCCCTATATAGTCCTGCAATCTGCCCCATTTTCTTACCTCTGCAATCACCTATCTATTCTCTCTCCCCTCATTCTCTCCCTCAAAGTCTCCTAGTTTCACTACTCTTTTGACTCCCTCAGTCTGCTCGTCCTGCTCTTACTGATGAGCTGGCAAAGAGACATCATGTGCTTGCCACCTGATTCTTCCTGGTTGCTTTGAACACAACATTTACATTCCTTTAATGGAAAATGAGGATGCTCTAGTTCTCATTGGAAAAATGAAAATTGGGCATTCTTAGTGACATTCCTAAAGTGGCCGGCTGAATAATAAATACTTTCTGCTATTTAGGCGGCCACCAACCAGGTATACAGATTCTTAACTATTAGGACAGCTGCCAGGTGAATAGACACTTCCTTATTGTTTATATACCACATGCAACAGTTCTCTGTGCCTAATTGGTCAACACTGATGTGCACGCCCTCCGGCCATGTGTAGAGGTTTTCACTGCAGGGCCTAGCGTGGCCCTGTGCTCAAGCCACGTGCACAACCAATCCCCTCATTGGCTTGTGCAGCATGGGTTGGCCATAGTGAACATATAAAACATATATGAACATAGAAAATTTATATTCCACTTAAACTGAATATAAACAACTTTGCACAAACATAAATCGCTGTTTTTTCAAAAACAAAATAAAACAGCAACACAAGGGAGAACAATTAAGACACATCAATTGTCTATTAAGCATCTGCAGATCTGCTATCACTATCACCAGGGATCCCTGATTGTATCAATTTATCATCCGAGGTTTCCCTGTGTGCAGCTGATTCTGCAATTATATTTGTCAACAAGTTTCGGTGGAAATAATATTTAAAAAAGTGGGAGATATCACAAATTGTGTTGTCCTGAAGAATGTGGTTTTAACTAATATTTCCCCGAAATGCGTCGACGTACATAATTGCAGAATCTGCTGCACAAGGGGAAACTCTGCATAATAAATTGATACAATCAATGATTAATGGACAAATTGATGTATCTTAATTGTTCTCCCTTATGTTGTTGTTTTGTTTTTGAAAAAAACTGTTATTTAGTTTTGTGCAAACTTGTTTAAATTCAATTGAAATTAAATATA
This sequence comes from Calotriton arnoldi, assembly GCA_963921515.1. Lineage (NCBI taxonomy): Eukaryota > Metazoa > Chordata > Amphibia > Caudata > Salamandridae > Calotriton > Calotriton arnoldi. The sequence continues at coordinate 125,989 of CAWUFW010020410.1, forward strand.
TGTTTTTAACTTTTAAATGGAATCTTAATGCTGAATACAGAGAGAAAAACAGATACAAATAATTTTTATTTGCTGGAGACTTGTACTATTAAAATCATATGTATTTTTCGCAATCTGCTGTGGAACTCGTTCATGCGGCAATAGTGATTTTATATGCAGCTTGATAGATTGTGAAGCTTCAGATATAGCGCTGCCTCTACCCCCGCGGCACGGGACGCGCGCGGGACGCAGCCCGGACGAAGCCCGGACCAAGGGCGGGCCCGTCTGAGCCCGTCCGAGGCAGGAGGAGGCAGGGCTGGGCCTCCCATCGTAGTCGTCGGAGCCATCATATAAGGTTTTTATTGACTATTTCATCGTAATACGTATGATTGCCTAGTCTGCCCAGGACTTTGTGCCACATATATTTCAAGGAATAGACTATGACTTCAAAACGTAAGGCAGTAGGAGCGCGGGGCGGGGTTGTGGGAACCCTGGATGCGTTTTTGACTAGGGCTGAGTCAGTTTTGACACATCAAATCCAACTTACTGAAAAACGACTCTCCATGGACACTTACGCTGGACAAAAAAGGTCATCTATGGGAGGCTTAATTATGGCTAAATCTCCAGTGGGTGGATCACAAAACTCGGTCCATCAACGTATTGAGACCCCAATTATAAGTTCTGATGCGAAACGAGCTGATGATGTAGTTGCTGCATTGGGGGCTCCGGACATAGGCCACTTCAATAATCTGGAACCTGCCCAAGATACAGCATTGAGCCAACCCCAGGATTTGATAGTTAATCCAACTTTGGAGTTAGTAGACCCCCCTGCACCCTCGGTTTTATCCCCAGCCTACATTTCGAACATAACTTGTACAGCCCAAGGTGACCCTGTGACTAGACCTAAAAGAGGGATAAGGGAAAGTATGGCACGCCCTGTTAATCTTTTGCAGAGAGGCAATGGTGAGTCGCCTGCGAAACGCACAAGGGCAAGTGTGGCGCAGAGGAACAAGCATAACCTTAAACCTACGCACCAAGAGTCTGGGCTTTATGAACTTCATGCCTTAGAATCTGCTGGTGGCATGTCCCATTTGTCAAATATCGACCTTCACACCAGGGCGGACTTTGGGAGTGACCCTGATCATTGGAAACGCTTAGAGACTTTAATAACTGTTCTTCTAGCCCCCCTATTATGTAAATTAGGAGTAATTGAGGAAAAATTGTTGCACCTCCAAAAACTGAGTAATGTATCATCTAACCGGGAGGCTTGTGGGTGTAAATGTGCAGTGCGGGGGGCAGCCGAAGTATCGACGGTTTTGGAAATGCCAGAAGTAAATAGGATTGTGGGGGTAGCAATAGAGAACCGGGCCATTTAGCAGGTAAAGGTAGCATGGGTGCCAGGGCTCCGGTCATATCTCGATTATTATCTATGGCATCTGGCCCCGGGGAAGTACAATCAACCAGGGGCGGGGAGGACTGGAGACAGGTGGGATGGCCAATTCTTTTAATTCATCTGACTACATACTGTCCCAACCGGCGGGACCTTCAAGTCTTTTACCTATTACCCAGGCCAATACCAGTATTGGAGACAGCAATAATGGTAGGGGCGGCCCAAATGTGATGAACCGTTTGATTGTGAAAGGTTCTGGAGACATACTAGACCTACCTTCGGCTGCATGCCCGTATGTCTTGGTTTTGGCTGGTGTGCCCCCTCTTAGGCCAGATCAAATTGAATCTTGGACCCAATTGCGTAATAAATCTGTAGACTGGTTATCTAAACATAAAGGGTTCAGGGTACCTGTGAGTAATAACATCATTATGGTCCGCAGAGTCGGGTGGGTGGGATCATCTCCAAAGAACATCGACGGGGATTGCGTGGTAATTAACTTCCGTAACCCATCGGTTGTTAAATCAATACTAAGGGCCCAAGATTCTTGCTCTAATAATCCTACCTGTATCTGGGCCTTGCCACTGGTTTTTTTATAAGCCGTTTGCAAGATTCCCGTTGTCGGTTGTCTCCCCTACTTCTGTATCTAATAGGTTTCAGGTCCTTTCTGGTATGGATGCTCAAGATTGACTACCTCTTCCCGATGTAGTATCTCCCATTATGGATATTTCCTCTGAAACAATGGCTGAAGAAAACCTTGGCCACACGGTCACCTTGCCAACTTCTACCATTTCTTGTTCCCTGACTCAACAATCTCAGGCCACTACTGCTAATATAGTAAAATCCGTCTCAAGGCCGATAATAACTGATGATGATACAATGAAAGTCTTAACATGGAATATTGCTGGTTTAAGGACAAAAAAGGGCGATGTCTCTTGGGAACGTTTTCTTGCTACTCACCACATTATAGCTCTACAGGAAACCTGGGAGTCAAATGAGCATTTTTACCTGGATGGGTTTATATCTTTTTGTAAATTCGCTATACCGTCCAGTATGGGTAGAGCAAGGGGGCTATTATTATTGATCAACCTTAAGCTTTCTTACAAGGCAAGGCTGATTGATTCTTGTTCTCCTCACATGTTAGTGGTAGAGTTGACAGGGAAGAATCTCCCAACCCTTTTAGTGGTTAATTTTTATAATTCTTTTACAAGAAATCAAGAGACAGAGCATCTTATGGCTCTCATGGCCTTTTGGAAAGCTATGGAGATAGTTCAGCAGTCTACTATGATATATTAGTCCTGGGAGATTTTAATGTTCATTTTTGCCCCATTAATTGTTCAGCCAGGCTGGAGGAGGAATGTGGTCCACAGAGGCACAATCATTTTGAACACACTTCGTCTGGCATTTTTTAGAAAGTCTTTTAGCGGCTTATAATTTGGTTTGCCTTGAACAATCAGACCGGATTGCCCCGTACCTACTTATGTTGGTCGTGGCCGCGAAAGCATAATTGACCATATCTTGGTTTCATCTCCGTTGCTGACGGTAATTGGCAGACTAAGTATATTAAAAAATTACGTCAGCGATCATAACCCTATGATATTGGATCTTAATTTAAATGCTGTTAACAAGGGAAGGACCATGACCAACCTTACTAATACTAATATTGCCTCTAAAGATCAAGCTCGTAGAGTGAAGTGGGAAAGGATTACCCCTGAAAGTTTCATTGATAGTTTGCTTATTAAATGTGCCCAGGAGTTTAGGATTTGTATAGACCAGGATTCCCAACCAAGATCTGTGTTAAATGCTTTTGATCTAATTGGGAAGCAGGTTGCTTCAGATTTAACTATAGCCAGCAGACCTAGGTGCAGAAAGTTTAAAAAATGGTTTGATGAAGCTTGCATGAACACCCACAAAGATTTAATGCGGGAGCTTAAGCAAAAGCCAAGGGCGGTATTACGGGTTAAGGAGGTAAGGAAGGCTTATAAACTTGCAGTAGAAAGCAGGAAAAGGCAATTGCGGGAGATGGCGTGGGAGGAGCTTAGCCAAGCCAGCGTGCTGGCTAATAGTTCTAGATTTTGGTCTGTGGTAAATAGTCCTCTGTTTGACGATACACCAAACTCCAGTAAAGATTCTCTAGTCCCCGCGGAGACGTGGGTGCAACATTTTGGGAAAGTGTACAGTGATATGACCTTAGGGGCTTCCACTGAGATGCCCGTGCTTGGCTTGGTGGGTTCCCCCCTTGTCTTTACAACTGATGAAGTTTATAAAGCGATCACTACAACTCTTGGGGGGAAAGCTCCAGGTCCTGACGGAGTACCGGCGGATCTTTACAAGGCAGACCCTGAGCTTTGGGCCAAGATTTTAACTCACGTTTTTAATGCAGCTTGCATATCTGGCTTTCCCTCTTCATGGGCAAAAGCGGTTATCGTACCAATCTTCAAAAAGGGGTCAAGGGGTGATCCAGCTTGTTACAGGCCTATTTCGCTCCTTGACTCCGTGGCCAAAATCATGGGGAAAGTCATCTTGGAGCGTTTAACAGAGTGGCTTGAACAAACAAGTATAGTCTCCGACCTCCAATATGGTTTTAGGCAAGGGAGGGGTACCCTGGACCAATGCCTTAACCTCCATTTGGTGATAGGGAAATATACAGTTGTAAAACGCGGGGATCTTCATCTGGCCTTTATGGATTTAACCTCGGCGTTTGACCTTGTTAATAGGCCAAAGCTGTGGCTGATCCTTCGAGACATAGGGCTAGATGGTGACCTGATTTCATTTTTGGCTGCCATTCATGAAAACACAATAGCGGCAGCACGTTTTAACGAAGAGGGCAGCCTTACCGACTCTTGGGCAGTAAAGAGAGGGTCCGGCAGGGGTGCATATTGGCCCCCTTGCTGTTCACCCTCTATATTAATAAACTAGGGGATTCTCTGGTTTCTTGCTGTAAAGATATACCCAGAGACGGTACTAAAATGATTCCAGCGCTCCTGTATGCCGATGACGCGGTTTTAATGGCCAGAACTGCAAGGGGCTGCAACTTCTTTTAAATTGTTTTATAGATTTTATGGAATCATTGGACTTAATAACTAACTTGAAAAAATCGCATGCTATGACCATAGGCTCAAGGAGGGCAGCGAAGGCCAAATTCTATTGCAAGGGAGTTGAGTTACTAAAAGTCCCTGCTTTCCCCTATTTAGGGGTCCTTTTCGACGACCAACTCACTTGGCATATGCAGCGTGTCCATAAAAAGAATGTGCTAGTTAGAGCATCGGGGGCTACTCTAGACTTTGCTAAAAGAGTAGGATCAAAACCTCTACCTGCACTCATGAAGATTTATAATGCCAAGTGTATCCCTATGGCTACTTACGGCAGTGATATTTGGGGCTACACAGATGTGACAGTAATCCAGGGGGCCGAGAACACCTTTATGCGTAAGCTGCTCTCGGTCCCCGCATCAACCCTAATTTTTAATATACATGAGGAACTGGGAGCGGGCTTTATCTCGGATCAGATTGCGGTTGCGCCTTTATTACGCTGGCTGAGAATTTGGGCTCAACCGACTCCGAATTTAAATCAACTGATCATACGAGATTGCCTTACCCTTGAAAAGGTGTTAGAGATCCCTTGGTTGAAATATATTAAGGACCAAATGGAAATTCTTGGCTGTCCAGACTTATTTTTGAGTCCTATTGCTCTGGGCAAACCGGCCATCAGAGACGTTAAGCAGCAGTTCCTGGATAGACGAAAGGGACTAAGGGAGGAGAACGAATTTAAAAAACCTATGGTGAGAAGATTTGTCACATTGAGCCTGGCCCAACATATACAACCATATCTGTCCTATATTAATAAACCGTACCATCTGTTTGTTCTAACAAGATTTAGATTGAATATGGTCCCCTTCCCCAAAGGTTACTTTAGGGAGGGCACACTAAAACCTTGTCCCTGTGACAACTTCTCGGAGCAAGACACTCTCCATATAATGTTTTTCTGCGAATATTACAATTCATTGCGCAGAAAGCTTATCCTCCCTTTGCTTAAAAATTGTAATTTTGTTCAGGTTAGGCCGGCGTTGGTCTACCTTCAAACATTAGCGTCACCGATGGTCTGTTTTGGGGTAGCTAGTTTTTTATTAGGGGCGATTAGACTTAGGAATAGGTTGCCCTTGAGTCTGTCTGCGAACACTGTTTTTAATCATGTCATGTAATTTCTTCTTTTAAAATATATAATACATTTTTATTAACTGTAAATACGAGCAAGTGTATATGGGGCAAATTTTATTTTTGTACTCTCAGGTTGAACTATGCAATGGTGATGGTTTTTTTATTCATGTTTTGTCATTGGTTTTATGATATGCGTTTTAACTTTCTATGAATTGTTAAATAATATGATGGTGTGCATTTTGCTCTGCTGTTCCATAAAGGGGCTGCAGATTATGATTTTTGTTTTGAGTAGGATCTGCACTTTTATGGCTTTAAGTAGCCGAATAAAGTTAATTTTGATTGATTGATTGATTGATAGATTGTGAAGCTTCAGATAAGAGAGTCTGAGTTTGCTTGCTTATTATTCCCAAGGGGAAATTTGCCTAAGTTGCATGACTTCACTTTAACCTTTAATCTTGAAAATACATATATATCATCATCATCAAAGCTTTATTTCGACAATGCATGTCATAAAAGCAGTATAAAATATAAATATTAAAAAATATAAAATGTCATACAAACATATATACATGTGAATAGTGCTCCAACACAACAAACATAGCTCTATCGTTCACAATAGGACCCGCTAGATTCCATTTCAAATTCCTAATGATGCAGGGGACAATGCATTGATCTTTGATCTTATGATCCACATCCAACCCAGGAACTTAGCAACAGACATTGCGTACTGCAAGGATGGAACTGAACACAGCAATCTCAAGGTAACACTACTAACTCTGGTGCCCAGGTTTCTGCAAGTCTGTTTGAGCCATTTTTTTCGTGGCCCTGTATAAGCAGGGCAGATTAACAGGACATGAGAGTATATTTCAGTTTGATCTGGGCACGTGGAACATTTGTTATGTTACCGACCTGAAGGTTCCGAAAAGCCGGCCGGCTCCTTCTTCCTTGCCTGTCCCGGAAGTCAGGCAGAGGGGAGGAGTCGCATCTGTACGCCCGACCTGGAAGAATAAAAGGACGGAGGACGGTGTATCCAGGTGCGCGAAGACGAAGGAAGAAACCAGCGTGAGCGGGGAGAAGAGGGCAGAGCTGGAAAAGCCACCGAAAGCAGAGTGAGCGGGGAGCTGACTTCTACGGGGATCCGACATCCCGACTGAAGGGCGGAGAGCAGAGGCAGAAGCGGAGCCTCCTACCCGCCGGTTGAGTCCAGAGCCCCGCCCCGTCCCAAGAGGGACGTGGCTCCATCAGGTGCGTGCCCGGTCCCTGGTTAGGAACCAGAAGTAACAGAGAAAAAACACAAAGGACATAAAGAGAGAGAAAGGAAAGGGGGGAGCACGTTGAAAGGAGAATTAAGTTTAGAAAAGGGAGAGAGAGAAACAAAACTAAAAGAGAAAAAAGAGGTTAGAACCCAGAAGGCCAAACACACTCTATCATTAGGGGCTATATAGATACTTTTTTTCTTTCTTTCTTTCCTTATTCTTTTTGTTTTGTTAACAAGCACTGTTGCCTACGAGACAGAAAAGAAATCACCCCATTAACCCAACCATCTAAGGGGAAACAAGGGCAGCCACTTACCTGCTTCTTTAGTTTTGTCGAGGGTACTGGCGGAGAGGAACTCCAAAGAACCTGGGAAAAGAAGAAGAAAACGCCATTAACTTCAAGACTGGGACTTAAATTCCACAGATAATAGATTGTTCTTTTCTTCAAAAAAATAAAGTATAAAGAAAGTATGTTTATCCTAGGTGCCTGATTGAACACTAAAACCTACGGATGGTTACATGTTATCTGCTGCGAGGGACCACTTGCATGTAAAAGATTTTAAAGGGAGGGTGCCTACACGAAATTGGAAGTATAATCTTCTATCAAACGGCTTTGATATCATGTCCCAGTAAGGTCGTACCAAGGAAAGGGTTTAAATTCTAGGAACCTCCCTGTGAGTGAGGTGCTCTAAGGTTATTGATCCTCGTCGTTTCCCAATAATATTCTTTCATTTTCTCTTTAGTTGGGAAATGGGTGCTCCTTGGGTTCTCCAATAGTTGCTGCATTCCCATATTAGTCAGTGAATTCTTAATGTTGAGAAGCCAGCCAATCTTAAAAGAGCGGTCTGCCTCAATGACATCCCTGAGAGCGTCAGCATAATTTGCCAACTTGGGAGTGGACCATATTCTGCGCCAATATAAAATAGGACGAAGTCTTGCTATATCTTCCAAAGAATTTCAACCTAGGTCATTGAGCAAAGGTTTGAGGTGAGTGCTTTGTGGGCGGCTAGTGATTGTTCGATAAAATGTATTCTATGCTACAACAAGAGTAGTCAGATTCTCAAAATCCCAGAGTCCTGAACCATAGAGAACCAAACTCACTACTTTAGAATTATAGATCTGCAGGAACGGGCTGATAGGCTTGGTGAGTGAGGTCTTAAATTTTTTTGTTTTTGCTAGTACGCCTGCTAACTGATCTATATGTTTGTGTGTGTATGTATGTATATATATATATATATATATATATTCACTGAAAAAAACATAGGTTTCAGGCACGTTATAGTTAGAAATTAGCATTTAAAAAACCTTAGAAATTCACTGAAAAAAACCATAGGTTTTAGGGACAGTTATAGTTAGTTGGACATTTCACTCGTACAAAACCATAGAAATTCCCTGTTATAGTTAGTTCAGCTAACTATAACTCGCGCTCCGCAATGCACTGCTGATGACGTCACATATTACATCACTCATGACATGGTCAGTGACATCTCTGATGACATCACTGATGACATCTCAAATGACATCACTGATGACATCACTGATGACATCATCCATGTGATAATTTGATGCATCTTCTCACACCCTAATATAACTTTTGATACACCCACTCTAAATTACAGACTGCCATTGTCAAAACCATAGACACTCCAACACCAATAACTACATACACACTCACTGATTCTTAGGTCTACACACACATCCACTCACTCACCCGTACAGTCACTCATACTTACGGTCACTCAGTACAGGACTATCATATGCACTCATACACCTATGGGCATGGGGTGGTGGTTACTTTTCTAGGGTTTAGGGTAGTGCAGTGGTGTTTGGGTAGTGTAGGGGGTCGTGCTGAGGGTAGTGTTTTAGGGTTTAGGGTAGTGCAGTGGTGTTTGTGTAGTGTAGGGGGTCGTGCTGGTGGTAGTGTTTTAGGGTTTAGGGTAGTGCAGTGATGTTTGTGTAGTGTAGGGGGTCATGCTTGGGGTAGATTTAGGGTTTAGGGCAGTGCAGTGGTGTTTGTGTAGTGTAGGGGGTCGTGCTGGGGGTAGTGTTTTAGGGTTTGGGGTAGTGCAGTGGTGTTTGGGTAGTATAGGGGGTCGTGCTGGGGGTAGTGTTTTAGGGTTTAGGGTAGTGCAGTGGTGTTTGGGTAGTGTAGGGGGTCATGCTGGGGTAGTGTTTTAGGGTTTAGGGTAGTGCAGTGGTGTTGGTGTAGTGTACGGGGTCATGCTGGGGGTAGTGTTTTAGGGTTTAGGGTAGTGCAGTGATGTTTGGGTAGTGTAGGGGGTCATGCTGAAGGTAGATTTAGGGTTTAGGGTAGTGCAGTGGTGTTTGGGTAGTGTAGGGGGTCGTGCTGGGGGTAGATTTAGGGTTTAGGGTAGTGCAGTGGTGTTTGGGTAGTGTAGGGGGTCGTTCTGGGGTAGATTTAGGGTTTAGGGTAGTGCAGTGGTGTTTGGGTAGTGTAGGGAGTCGTGTTGGAGGGAGTGTTTTAGGGTTTAGGGTAGTGAAGTGGTGTTTGGGTAGTGTAGGGGGTCGTGCTGGGGGTAGTGTTTTAGGGTTTAGGGTAGTGCGGTGGTGTTTGAGTAGTGTAGGGGGTCGTGCTGGGGGTAGTGGTTTAGGGTTTAGGGTAGTGCAGTGGTGTTTGGGTAGTGTACGGGGTACTGCTGGGGGTAGTGTTTTAGGGTTTAGGGTAGGGCAATGGTGTTTGGGTAGTGTAGGGGGTACTGCTGGGGGTAGTGTTTTAGGGTTTAGGGTAGTGCAGTGGTGTTTGGGTAGTGTAGGGGGTACTGCTAGGGGTAGTGTTTTAGGGATTAGGGTAGTGCAGTGGTGCTTGGGTAGTGTAAGGGGTCGTGCTGGGGTAGTGTTTCAGGGTTTAGGGTAGTGCAGTGGTGTTTGTGTAGTGTAGGGGGTAGTGTTTTAGGGTTTAGGGTAGTGCAGTGGTGTTTGTGTAGTGTAGGGGCTCTTGCTGGGGGTAGTGTTTTAGGGTTTAGGGTAGTGCAGCGGTGTTTGTGTAGTGTAGGGGGTCGTGTTTTAGGGTAGTGCAGTGGTCTTTGGGTAGTGTAGGGGGTCGTGCGGGGGGTAGTGGTTTAGGGTAGTGCAGTGATCTTTGGGTAGTGTATGGGGTCGTGCAGGGGGTAGTGTTTTAGGGTTTAGGGTATTGCATTGGTGTTTGGGTAGTGTAGGGGGTCGTGCGGGGGTAGTGTTTTAGGGTTTAGGGCAGTGCATTGGTGTTTGGGTAGTGTAGGGGTTCGTGCTGGGGGAGTGTTTTAGGGTTTAGGGCAGTGCAGTGGTGTTTGGGTAGTGTAGGGGGTCGTGCTGGGGGAGTGTTTTAGGGTTTAGGGCAGTGCAGTGGTGTTTGGGTAGTGTTTGGGGTCGTGCAGGGGGTGGTGTTTAAGGGTTTAGGGCAGTGGTGTTCGGGCAGCGTAGGGGGTCATGCAGGGTTGTGGTGTTTCAGGGTTTAGGGCAGTGCAGTGGTGTTCGGGCAGTGTAGGGGGTCATGCAGGGTTGTGGTGTTTCAGGGTTTAGGGCAGTGCAGTGGTGTTCGGGCAGTGTAGGGGTCGTGCTGGGGGTGGTGTTTCAGGGTTTAGGGCAGTGCAGTGGTGTTCGGGCAGTGTAGGGGGTGGTGCAGGGGTGGTGTTTCAAGGTTTAGGGCAGTGCAGTGGTGTTCGGGCAGTGTAGGGGGTCGTGCAGGGGTGGTGATTCAGGGTTTAGGGCAGTGCAGTGGTGTTCGGGCAGTGTAGGGGGTCATGCAGGGTTGTGGTGTTTCAGGGTTTAGGGCAGTGCAGTGGTGTTCGGGCAGTGTAGGGGTCGTGCTGGGGGTGGTGTTTCAGGGTTTAGGGCAGTGCAGTGGTGTTCGGGCAGTGTAGGGGGTGGTGCAGGGGGTGGTGTTTCAAGGTTTAGGGCAGTGCAGTGGTGTTCGGGCAGTGTTGGGGGTCGTGCAGGGGTGGTGATTCAGGGTTTAGGGCAGTGCAGTGGTGTTCGGGCAGTGTAGGGGGTCGTGCTTGGGATGGTGTTTCAGGGTTTAGGGCAGTGCAGTGGTGTTCGGGCAGTGTAGGGGGTCGTGCTGGGGCTAGTGTTTCAGGGTTTTGGGCAGTGCAGTGGTGTTTGGGCAGTGTAGGGGGACGTGTTGGGGGTGGTGTTTTATGGTTTAGGGCAGAGCAGTGGTGTTCGAGCAGTGTAGTGGTTCATGCTGGGGGTAGTGTTTTAGGGTTTAAGGCAGAGCAGTGGTGTGCGGGCAGAGTAGGGGGTCATGCTGGGGGTGGTGTTTAGGGTTTAGGGCAGTGCAGTGGTGTTCGGGCAGTGTAGGGGGTTGTGCTGGGGGTGGTGTTTCAGGGTTTAGGGCAGTGCAGTGGTGTTCGGGCAGTGTAGGGGGTCGTGCAGGGGGTGGTGTTTTAGGGTTTAGGGCAGTGCAGTGGTGTTCGGGCAGTGTAGGGGGTCGTGCTGGGGGTGGTGTTTCAGGGTTTAGGGCAGTGCAGTGGTGTTGGGCAGTGTAGGGGGTCTTGCTGGGGGTGGTGTTTCAGGGTTTAGGGCAGTGCAGTGGTGTTTGGGCAGTGTAGGGGGTCGTGCTGGGGCTGGTGTTTCAGGGTTTAGGGCAGTGCAGTGGTGTTCGGGCAGTGTAGGGGGTCTTGCTGGGGCTGGTGTTTCAGGGTTTAGGGCAGTGCAGTGGTGTTTGGGCAGTGTAGGGGGTCTTGCTGGGGCTGGTGTTTCAGGGTTTAGGGCAGTGCAGTGGTGTTCGGGCAGTGTAGGGGTCTTGCTGGGGCTGGTGTTTCAGGGTTTAGGGCAGTGCAGTGGTGTTCGGGCAGTGTAGGGGGTCGTGCTGGGGCTGGTGTTTCAGGGTTTAGGGCAGTGCAGTGGTGTTCGGGCAGTGTAGGGGGTCGTGCTGGGGCTGGTGTTTCAGGGTTTAGGGCAGTGCAGTGGTGTTCGGGCAGTGTAGGGGGTCATGCTGGGGCTAGTGTTTCAGGGTTTAGGGCAGAGCAGTGGTGTTCGGGCAGTGTAGGGGGTCGTGCTGGGGGTGGTGTTTCAGGGTTTAGGGCAGTGGTGTTCAGGCAGTGTAGGGGGTCTTGCTGGGGGTGATGTTTCAGGGTTCAGGGCAGTGCAGTGGTGTTCGGGCAGTGTAGGGGGTCGTGCTGGGGGTAGTGTTTCAGGGTTTAGGGCAGTGCAGTGGTGTTCGGGCAGTGTAGGGGGTCGTGCTGGGGGTGGTGTGTCAGGGTTTAGGGCAGTGCAGTGGTGTTCGGGCAGTTTAGGGGGTCGTGCAGGGGGGTGGTGTTTCAGGGTTTAGGGCAGTGCAGTGGTGTTCGGGCAGTGAAGGGGGTGTGCTGGGGGTGGTGTTTCAGGGTTTAGGGCAGTGCAGTGGTGTTCGGGCAGTTTAGGGGGTCGTGCTGGGGAGTGGTGTTTCAAGGTTTAGGGCATTGCAGTGGTGTTCGGGCAGCGTAGGGGGTCATGCAGGGGGTGGTGTTTCAGGGTTTAGGGCAGTGCAGAGGTGTTCGGGCAGTGTAGGGGGTCGTGCTGGGGGTGGTGTTTCAGGGTTTAGGGCAGTGCAGCGGTGTTCGGGCAGTGTAGGGGTCGTGCTGGGGGTGGTGTTTCAGGGTTTAGGGCAGTGCAGTGATGTTCGGGCAGTGTAGGGTGTAGGAGAGTAGGATCTGCTTCACATGGGTACCCCCACTTTTTGCTGATGCTTCACTGTTTTTCGACTTTAGTCTGGCTGGGGCCCTGCTAATCAGGACCCCAGCCTAGCTGCTTCCTCTCTAAAATGGTTTCCATGTGCCTTAGGCACATCTCTGATTGGAATCTGGAGTGCCCTTATAAGTCCCTAGTATATGGTATACTATGTACCCAGGGCATAGGTACCTCAGAGGCCTACCAGGGGCTGCAGCATGTATTGTGCCACCCCTGGAAGGCCATCCAAAATGACACCACAGGTCTGCTACTGCAGCCTGGGTAAGGTGGTGCATGCACCCCTTACTGTGATATAGGTTACCTATATCACTGCATACATACACACATATAAACCTATAAGTCACTCCTATGGCAGGCCTTGTCAATCCTGAAGGCAGAGTGCATGGTTCCTATGTGATAAGGTGCCCCTGCATGAGCAGGGCCCCTCTGCAGCGTTCGGAGACCCTTCTCTGATGCTGTTTGTAGTGCAGCCTGACCATATACTCTTAAGCGCATTATAACCTCGCATTAAATGCTAACTTTGGGATGGCTGCACGGAAACATGTCGTGTTTGGTGTCAAACATCTTGGAATACTACCCCCCGCCAATTCTGGCGGCGGGGGTAGCATTCCACCCTTCTAGAGGGAGAGACATGTACACACTGGCTTGCCCGGTAACTTCTTTCCAAAGCCCTGGCATCACAAAATGGATGCTACTGCCACAGACACAAGTCTGGCCTCCTGCTGCTGACCGAAACTCCGGCAGGGGAGGCCTGGACAATAGGTTTCCTGTCTCAGGGAGGTGTAACCACCTCCCCAGACAGGATAGTGTGTATTGGGGCTGGGCGAGAGCACTCTCTGGTGATTTGAAGTCCTGCACTGGGGGCACATTTGGTGTCCCTGTGCATACCCAGTTCAAACCGGATCAGGGGCTTCCAGCCCCTGCTCTGGCGCGAAACTGGACAAAGGGAAAGGGTGTAACCACCCCTCTGCCCTGACCCACCCATAGGTGGGACCACAGAGTAAGTCCAACCCCTACCTTAGTATAAGTATGGGACCCCAGTCCTTAGGACTTTAGATTATCCTTGGACGAAACTCTGACACAGAATCCTGGACCTTCGACGCTCTACTTGAAGATTAGAGGACTGAAGAATCTCCCTTGGGGTCAAGGAGTGTCTCCCCTGCTTGGCAGGCACCAAAGAAGCAATTGTCCGGTCTGCATCGCTGAAGCTCCCGTTGGACGCCGAAGTCTTTGCATCACCAGAGGTGGATTTCCAGACTTCCCCGAGGCTGCCCTGAGTCCCCAGCAAAGCTGAGGCCCGTAGCTGTCGTGGGTAACGTGGAACCGTGACCCCTGGACACCGAGCACATTTGCAAGTGCATCCTCTTCCTGGACGCCCACGAAGTTGTGCTTTGGGTTCCGAGTAGCCCCCGCCTCCAGCACCAATGGCGTAGAAGATCACTGGCCTCCACTCCACGAGTGGCCCGTGAGCCAGCTCCAAGTGCGTCCACTCGAGGCTCCTTCGCGGTCGCTAGTCCGTTGGCTAGTAGCCCGTAACGAAGGCCAATCTTATCCTGCTTGGGCTTCCCTGGTTGCTCCAGGCTTGCCCTGACTTACCCTTGCTGGGTGAGTCCCTCAGACCTTGCTGGTCTGCACCATCGTCCTTCTTCACTTTCCACAAGACTTGCCGTTGCCAAGGCCTGTTGGGACCAATCCGGTCGCGACACCTCAGCAATCGACAGACGTCGTGGGACAGTCCGAATCCTGCTCCTGGTTCCCGACAACGCCTCCCGGACCTCGTGGCTGAAGAGTCAAGACGACCGTCAACCTACCTGAAGCATCCAACATCGGTGGGCATCTGCTCATCGCCTTCCTGGTCACTGGCTAGTGACCCAGACTCTGTCCCCTCTGCTTTCAGGTTCTTCAGATCTCCGATCCACCCTTGGATCCACCCGGACACTTTTGACTTGGTCGCCAGCAGCACTTTGCAGCATCTCGCCATTGGAATCGACGACGAAACCCGACCCCGAAAGGCACCTATGCACCCGGCTTCCCTGGGTGAGGTAACACGAGTACTCCGGTGCTCCGTGGGTATAGACTCTAGAACGACCTAGTTCTAAAAGGGTTTGCTCCAAGTCCTCCTTTAAGTGTCCCTTTTCTTTAAATTCCAAACCGCGACTTTCCCCATAGAAGTTAACGGCGATTCGCGGCTGTGTTACTACACTGCACGCGTCCCCCGTGGGTCCCCTGTGTCACTACCTTGGGTGGTTCCTTGTGGTCCAAGCACTTCTACAGGCTCTAGGCCTTGTGTCTAGCTCAGTCGTGGTTCTTATACCACTTTATTGGTATATGGTTTGGTACGCCCCTAGGGCTCAAACGTGTATTTGTGCTATTACTGTTAATAACTGACTTATAACTTATGTACTTCGAACTCTAGCCTCATAAAGAGACTAGAGGGGTGTGTTTAGTAATAAATACATATATTTTGAAAATATATACCTGGTGTGGTCCTCTTTCATTTGGTCACTCAAGAGATTATAGACTGGTAAAACAAGCTGCTTTACATTCCTTCAAGACTTAGCCTGAAGGCTGCTCTCCATAGCTACCACTAGGATAGCTTTCAATAAAGGTTGTCTTTAACCTATCTCCAATAAGGGGTTGTTTGGACTGGTGCAAGGTGCCCACTATAATTAGTGGACAGCATATACCAGGCCAACTTCTCACATAGGGGGTCATGCTGGGGCTGGTGTTTCAGGGTTTAGGGCAGTGCAGAGGTGTTCGGGCAGCGTAGGGGATCGTGCTGGGGCTGGTGTTTCAGGGTTTAGGGCAGTGCAGTGGTGTTCGGGCAGCATAGGGGGTCGTGCGGGGGCTGGTGTTTCAGGGTTTAGGGCAGTGCAGTGGTGTTCAGGCAGTGTAGGGGGTCGTGCTGGGGCTGGTGTTTCAGGGTCTAGGGCAGTGCAGTGGTGTTCGGGCAGTGTAGGGGGTCGTGCTGGGGCTAGTGTTTCAGGGTTTTGGGCAGTGCAGTGGTGTTCCGGCAGTGTAGGGGGACGTGCTGGGGGTGGTGTTTCAGGGTTTAGGGCAGAGCAGTGGTGTTCGGGCAGTGTAGGGGGTCATGCTGGGGGTAGTGTTTTAGGGTTTAGGGCAGAGCAGTGGTTTTCGGGCAGTGTAGGGGGTCATGCTGGGGTAGTGTTTTAGGGTTTAGGGCAGAGCAGTGGTGTTCGGGCAGAGTAGGGGTCGTGCTGGGGGTGGGGTTTAGGGTTTAGGGCAGTGTAGTGGTGTTCGGGCAGTGTAGGGGGTCATGCTGGGGGTGGTGCTTCAGGGTTTAGGGCAGTGCAGTGGTGTTCGGGCAGTGTAGGGGGTCGTGCAGGGGGTGGTGTTTCAGGGTTTAGGGCAGTGCAGTGGTGTTCGGGCAGTGTAGGGGTCGTGCAGGGGTGGTGTTTTAGGGTTTAGGGCAGTGCAGTGGTGTTCAGGCAGTGTAGGGGGTCTTGCTGGGGGTGGTGTTTCAGGGTTTAGTGCAGTGGTGTTCGGGCAGTGTAGGGGGTCTTGCTGGGGGTGGTGTTTCAGGGTTTAGGGCAGTGCAGTGGTGTTCGGGTAGTGTAGGGGGTCTTGCTGGGGCTGGTGTTTCAGGGTTTAGGGCAGTGCAGTGGTGTTCGGGCAGTGTAGGGGGTCTTGCTGGGGCTGGTGTTTCAGGGTTTAGGGCAGTGCAGTGGTGTTCGGGCAGTGTAGGGGGTCGTGCTGGGGCTGGTGTTTCAGGGTTTAGGGCAGTGCAGTGGTGTTCGGGCAGTGTAGGGGGTCGTGCTGGGGCTGGTGTTTCAGGGTTTAGGGCAGTGCAGTGGTGTTCGGGCAGTATAGGGGGTCGTGCTGAGGCTGGTGTTTCAGGTTTTAGGGCAGTGCAGTGGTGTTCGGGCAGTGTAGGGGGTTGTGCTGGGGCTGGTGTTTCAGGGTTTAGGGCAGTGCAGTGGTGTTTGGGCAGTGTAGGGGGTCGTGCTGGGGCTGGTGTTTCAGGGTCTAGGGCAGTGCAGTGGTGTTCGGGCAGTGTAGGGGGTCGTGTTGGGTCTAGTGTTTCAGGGATTTGGGCAGAGCAGTGGTGTTCGGGCAGTGTAGGGGGTCGTGCTGGGGGTGGTGTTTCAGGGTTTAGGGCAGTGCAGTGGTGTTCGGGCAGTGTAGGGGGTCTTGCTGGTGGTGGTGTTTCAGGGTTTAGGGCAGTGGTGTTCGGGCAGTGTAGGGGTCTTGTTGGGGTGATGTTTCAGGGTTTAGGGCAGTGCAGTGGTGTTCGGGCAGTGTAGGGGGTCTTGCTGGGGTGATGTTTCAGGGTTTAGGGCAGTGCAGTGGTGTTCGGGCAGCATAGGGGGTCGTGCTGGGGCTGGTGTTTCAGGGTTTAGGGCAGTGCAGTGGTGTTCAGGCAGTGTAGGGGGTCGTGCTGGGGCTGGTGTTTCAGGGTTTAGGGCAGTGCAGTGGTGTTCGGGCAGTGTAGGGGGTCGTGCTGGGGCTAGTGTTTCAGGGTTTTGGGCAGTGCAGTGGTGTTCGGGCGGTATAGGGGGACGTGCTGGGGGTGGTGTTTCAGGGTTTAGGGCAGAGCAGTGGTGTTCGGGCAGTGTAGGGGGTCATGCTGGGGGTAGTGTTTTAGGGTTTAGGGCAGAGCAGTGGTGTTCGGGCAGAGTAGGGGGTCGTGCTGGGGGTGGGGTTTAGGGTTTAGGGCAGTGTAGTGGTGTTCGGGCAGTGTAGGGGTCGTGCAGGGGGTGGTGTTTTAGGGTTTAGGGCAGTGCAGTGGTGTTCAGGCAGTGTAGGGGGTCTTGCTGGGGGTGGTGTTTCAGGGTTTAGTGCAGTGGTGTTCGGGCAGTGTAGGGGGTCTTGCTGGGGGTGGTGTTTCAGGGTTTAGGGCAGTGCAGTGGTGTTCGGGTAGTGTAGGGGGTCTTGCTGGGGCTGGTGTTTCAGGGTTTAGGGCAGTGCAGTGGTGTTCGGGTAGTGTAGGGGGTCTTGCTGGGGCTGGTGTTTCAGGGTTTAGGGCAGTGCAGTGCTGTTCGGGCAGTGTAGGGGTCTTGCTGGGGCTGGTGTTTCAGGGTTTAGGGCAGTGCAGTGGTGTTCGGGCAGTGTAGGGGGTCGTGCTGGGGCTGGTGTTTCAGGGTTTAGGGCAGTGCAGTGGTGTTCGGGCAGTGTAGGGGGTCGTGCTGGGGCTGGTGTTTCAGGGTTTAGGGCAGTGCAGTGGTGTTCGGGCAGTATAGGGGGTCGTGCTGAGGCTGGTGTTTCAGGTTTTAGGGCAGTGCAGTGGTGTTCGGGCAGTGTAGGGGGTCGTGCTGGGGCTGGTGTTTCAGGGTTTAGGGCAGTGCAGTGGTGTTTGGGCAGTGTAGGGGGTCGTGCTGGGGCTGGTGTTTCAGGGTCTAGGGCAGTGCAGTGGTGTTCGGGCAGTGTAGGGGGTCGTGTTGGGGCTAGTGTTTCAGGGATTTGGGCAGAGCAGTGGTGTTCGGGCAGTGTAGGGGGTCGTGCTGGGGGTGGTGTTTCAGGGTTTAGGGCAGTGCAGTGGTGTTCGGGCAGTGTAGGGGGTCTTGCTGGTGGTGGTGTTTCAGGGTTTAGGGCAGTGGTGTTCGGGCAGTGTAGGGGGTCTTGTTGGGGTGATGTTTCAGGGTTTAGGGCAGTGCAGTGGTGTTCGGGCAGTGTAGGGGGTCTTGCTGGGGGTAGTGTTTCAGGGTTTAGGGCAGTGCAGTGGTGTTCGGACAGTGTAGGGGGTCTTGCTGGGGGTGGTGTTTCAGGGTTTAGGGCAGTGCAGTGGTGTTCGGGCAGTGTAGGGGGTCGTGCAGGGGGTGGTGTTTCAGGGTTTAGGGCAGTGCAGTGGTGTTCGGGCAGTGTAGGGGGTCATGCTGGGGCTGGTGTTTCAGGGTTTTGGGCAGAGCAGTGGTGTTCGGGCAGTGTAGAGGGTCGTGCTGGGGGTGGTGTTTCAGGGTTTAGGGCAGTGCAGTGGTGTTCGGGCACTGTAGGGGGTCTGGATGGGGGTGGTGTTTCAGGGTTTAGGGCAGTGCAGTGGTGTTCGGGCAGTGTAGGGGGTTGTGCTGGGGTTGGTGTTTCAGGGTTTAGGGCAGTGCAGTGGTGTTTGGGCAGTGTAGGGGTCGTGCTGGGGGTGGTGTTTCAGGGTTTAGGGCAGTGCAGTGGTGTTCGGGCAGTGTAGGGGGTCGTGCTGGAGGTGGTGTTTCAGGGTTTAAGGCAGTGAAGTGGTGTTCGGGCAGTGTAGGGGGTCTTGTTGGGGCTGGTGTTTCAGGGTTTAGGGCAGTTTAGTGGTGTTCGGGCAGTGTAGGTGGTCTTGCTGGGGCTGGTGTTTCAGGGTTTAGGGCAGTGCAGTGGTGTTCGGGCAGTGTAGGGGGTCTTGCTGGGGCTGGTGTTCCAGGGTTTAGGGCAGTGCAGTGGTGTTCGGGCAGTGTAGGGGGTCTTGCTGGGGCTGGTGTTTCAGGGTTTAGTCAAGTGCAGTGGTGTTCGGGCGGTGTAGGGGGTCATGCAGGGGGTGGTGTTTCAGGGTTTAGGGCAGTGCAGTGTTGTTTGGGCAGTGTGGGGGGTAGTGCAGGGGGTGGTGTTTCAGGGTTTAGGGCAGTGCAGTGGTCTTCGGGCAGTGTAGGGGGTCATGCTGGGGCTGGTGTTTTAGGGTTTAGGGCAGAGCAGTGGTGTTCGGGCAGTGTAGGGGGTCGTGGTGGGGCTGGTGTTTCAGGGTTTAGGGCAGTGCAGTGGTGTTCGGGCAGTGTAGGGGGTTGTGCTGGGGCTGGTGTTTCAGGGTTTAGGGCAGTGCAGTGGTGTTCGGGAAGTGCAGGGGTTCGTGCTAGGGCTGGTGTTTCAGGGTTTAGGGCAGTGCAGTGGTGTTCGGGCAGTGTAGGGGGTCGTGCTGGGGCTGGTGTTTCAGGGTTTTGGGCTGGGGCTGGTGTTTCAGGGTCTAGGGCAGTGCAGTGGTGTTCGGGCAGTGTAGGGGGTCGTGCTGGGGCTGGTGTTTCAGGGTTTAGGGCAGTGCAGTGGTGTTCGGGCAGTGTAGGGGGTCTTGCTGGGGGTAGTGTTTCAGGGTTTAGGGCAGTGCAGTGGTGTTCGGACAGTGTAGGGGGTCTTGCTGGGGGTGGTGTTTCAGGGTTTAGGGCAGTGCAGTGGTGTTCGGGCAGTGTAGGGGGTCATGCAGGGGTGGTGTTTCAGGGTTTAGGGCAGTGCAGTGGTGTTCGGGCAGTGTAGGGGGTTATGCTGGGGCTGGTGTTTCAGGGTTTTGGGCAGAGCAGTGGTGTTCGGGCAGTGTAGAGGGTCGTGCTGGGGGTGGTGTTTCAGGGTTTAGGGCAGTGCAGTGGTGTTCGGGCACTGTAGGGGGTCTGGATGGGGGTGGTGTTTCAGGGTTTAGGGCAGTGCAGTGGTGTTCGGGCAGTGTAGGGGGTTGTGCTGGGGGTGGTGTTTCAGGGTTTAGGGCAGTGCAGTGGTGTTTGGGCAGTGTAGGGGGTCGTGCTGGGGGTGGTGTTTCAGGGTTTAGGGCAGTGCAGTGGTGTTCGGGCAGTGTAGGGGGTCGTGCTGGAGGTGGTGTTTCAGGGTTTAAGGCAGTGCAGTGGTGTTCGGGCAGTGTAGGGGGTCTTGCTGGGGCTGGTGTTTCAGGGTTTAGGGCAGTGTAGTGGTGTTCGGGCAGTGTAGGTGGTCTTGCTGGGGCTGGTGTTTCAGGGTTTAGGGCAGTGCAGTGGTGTTCGGGCAGTGTAGGGGGTCTTGCTGGGGTTGGTGTTCCAGGGTTTAGGGCAGTGCAGTGGTGTTCGGGCAGTGTAGGGGGTCTTGCTGGGGCTGGTGTTTCAGGGTTTAGGGCAGTGCAGTGGTGTTCGGGCAGTGTAGGGGGTCATGCAGGGGGTGGTGTTTCAGGGTTTAGGGCAGTGTAGTGTTGTTTGGGCAGTGTGGGGGGTCGTGCAGGGGGTGGTGTTTCAGGGTTTAGGGCAGTGCAGTGGTCTTCGGGCAGTGTAGGGGGTCATGCTGGGGCTGGTGTTTTAGGGTTTAGGGCAGTGCAGTGGTGTTCGGGCAGTGTAGGGGGTCGTGGTGGGGCTGGTGTTTCAGGGTTTAGGGCAGTGCAGTGGTGTTCGGGCAGTGTAGGGGGTCGTGCTGGGGCTGGTGTTTCAGGGTTTAGGGCAGTGCAGTGGTGTTCGGGAAGTGTAGGGGTTCGTGCTAGGGCTGGTGTTTCAGGGTTTAGGGCAGTGCAGTGGTGTTCGGGCAGTGTAGGGGGTCGTGCTGGGGCTGGTGTTTCAGGGTTTTGGGCTGGGGCTGGTGTTTCAGGGTCTAGGGCAGTGCAGTGGTGTTCGGGCAGTGTAGGGGGTCGTGCTGGGGCTGGTGTTTCAGGGTTTTGGGCAGTGCAGTGGTGTTTGGGCAGTGTAGGGGGACGTGCTGGGGGTGGTGTTTCAGGGTTTAGGGCAGAGCAGTGGTGTTCGGGCAGTGTAGGGGGTCGTGCTGGGGTAGTGTTTTAGGGTTTAGGGCAAAGCAGTGGTGTTTGGGTAGAGTAGGGGGTCGTGCTGGGGGTGGTGTTTAGGGTTTAGGGCAGTGTAGTGGTGTTCGGGCAGTGTAGGGGGTCGTGCTGGGGGTGGTGTTTCAGGGTTTAGGGCAGTGTAGTGGTGTTCGGGCAGTGTAGGGGGTCGTGCAGGGGGTGGTGTTTCAGGGTTTAGGCCAGTGCAGTGGTGTTCAGGCAGTGTAGGGGGTCGTGCAGGGGGTGGTGTTTCAGGGTTTAGGGCAGTGCAGTGTTGTTCGGGCAGCGTAGGGGGTCGTGCTGGGGCTGGTGTTTCAGGGTTTAGGGCAGTGGTGTTCGGGCAGTGTAGGGGGTCTTGCTGAGGGTGGTGTTTCAGGGTTTATGGCAGTGCAGTGGTGTTTGGGCAGTGTAGGGGGTCTTGCTGGGGGTGGTGTTTCAGGGTTTAGGGCAGTGCACTGGTGTTCGGGCAGTGTAGGGGGTCTTGCTGGGGCTGGTGTTTCAGGGTTTAGGGCAGTGCAGTGGTGTTTGGGCAGTGTAGGGGGTCGTGCTGGGGCTGGTGTTTCAGGGTTTAGGGCAGTGCAGTGGTGTTCGGGCAGTGTAGGGGTCGTGCTGGGGCTGGTTGTGAGAAGTTGGCCTGGTATATGCTGTCCACTAATTATAGTGGGCACCTTGCACCAGTCCAAACAACCCCTTATTGGAGATAGGTTAAAGACAACCTTTATTGAAAGCTATCCTAGTGGTAGCTATGGAGAGCAGCCTTCAGGCTAAGTCTTGAAGGAATGTAAAGCAGCTTGTTTTACCAGTCTATAATCTCTTGAGTGACCAAATGAAAGAGCACCACACCAGGTATACTTTCAAAATATATGTATTTATTGCTAAACACACCCCTCTAGTCTCTTTATGAGGCTAGAGTTCGAAGTACACAAGTCATAAGTTATTTAAACACAGTAATAGCACAAATGCACGTTTGGGCCCTAGGGGCGTACCAAACCATATACCAATAAAGTGGTATAAGAACCACGACTGAGCTAGACACTAGGCCTAGAGCCTCTAGAAGTGCTTGGACTACAAGGAACCACCCAAGGTAGTGACACAGGGGACCCACGGGGGACGCGTGCAGTGTAAACACACAACCGCGATACGCCGTTAACTTCTATGGAGAAAGTCGCGATCAGGAAATTAAAGAACAGGGACACTTAAAGGAGGACTTGGAGCAAACCCTTTGAGAACTAGGACTTTCTAGAGTCTCTACCCACGGGAGCACCGGAGTACTCGTGTTACCTCACCCAGGGAAGCCGGGTGCATAGGTGCCTTTCGGGGTCGGGTTTCGTCGTCGATTTGAATGGCGATCTGCTGCAAAGTGCTGCTGGCGACCAAGTGGAAAGTGTCCGGGTGGATTCAAGAGTGGATCAGAGATCTGAAGAACCTGAAAGCAGAGGGGACAGAGTCTGGGTCACTAGCCAGTGACCAGGAAGGCGATGAGCAGATGCCCACCGATGTCGGGTGCTTCAGGTGCATTGATGGTCGTCTTGACTCTTCAGCCACGAGGTCCAGGAGGTGTTGTCGGCGACCAGGAGCAGGATTCAGGCTGGTACACAATGTCTGTCGAGTACTGAGGTATCGGCGACTGGATTGGACCCAACAAGCCTTGGCAACGGCAAGTCTCGATGAAAGTGAAGATCGTAGATGATGCAGACCAGCAAGGTCTGAGGAACTCACCCAGCAAAGGTAAGTGAGGGCAAGCCTGGACCAAGCAGGGAGCCCAAGCAGAAAAGGATTGGCTTTCGTGAAGGGCTACTAGCCAATGGGCTAGCGACTGCGAAGGAGCCTCGAGACATTGCACGTGGAGCTGGCTCACAGGACACTCGTGGAGTGGAGGCCAGTGATCTTCGGTGCAGTTGGTGCTGGAGGCTAGGGCTACTGGGAGCCCAAAGCACGACTTCGTGGGACACCCAGAAGAGGATGCACTTGCAAATGTGCTCGGTGTCCAGGGATCAAGGTTCCATGTTACCCACGACAGCTACGGGCCTCAGCTTTGCTGGGGACTCAGGGCAGCCTCGGGGAAGTCTGGAAATCCACCTCTGGTGATGCAAAGACTTCGGCGTCCGACGGGAGCTTAGGCGATGCAGACCGGACAATTGCTTCTTTGGTGCCTGCCAAGCAGGGGAGTCACTCCTTGACCCCAAGGGAGATTCTTCAGTCCTCTAATCTTGTAGTAGAGCGTCGAAGGTCCAGGATTCAGTGTCAGAGTTTCGTCCAGGGATAAAGTCCTAAGGACTGGGTTCCTATATTTATACTAAGTTTAGGGGTTGGACTTACTCTGTGGCCCCACCTATGGGTGGGTCAGGGCAGAGGGGTGGCTACACCCCTTTCCCTTTGTCCAGTTCGTGCCAAAGCAGGGGCTGGAAGCCCCTGATCTGGTTTGAACTGGGGTATGCACAGGGACACCAAATGTGCCTCCAGTGCAGGACTTCAAAGCACCCAGAGAGTGCTCCCGCCCAGCCCCAATACACATTATCCTGTCTGGGGAGGTGGTCACACCTCCCTGCAACAGGAAACCTATTGTCCAGGCCTCCCCTGCCGGAGTTTCGTCCAGCAGCAGGAGGCCAGACTTGTGTCTGTGGCAGCAGCATCCATTTTGTGATGCCAGGGCTTTAGAAAGAAGTTACCGGGCAAGCCAGAGTTAACATGTCTTTCCCTCTAGAAGGGTGGAATGCTACCCCCGCCGCCAGAATTGGCGGGGGGGTAGTATTCCAAGATGTTTGACACCAAACACGACATGTTTTGGTGCAGCCATCCCAAAGTTAGCATTTAACCCGAGGTTATAATGCGCTTAAGAGTATATGGTCAGGCTGCACTACAAACAGCATCAGAGAAGGGTCTCCGAACGCTGCAGAGGGGCCCTGCTCATGCAGGGGCACCCTCTCACATAGGAACCATGCACTCTGCCTTCAGGATTGACAAGGCCTGCCATAGGAGTGACTTATAGGTTTATATGTGTGTATGTATGTAGTGATATAGGTAGCCTATATCACAGTAAGGGGTGCATGCACCACCTTACCCAGGCTGCAGTAGCAGACCTGTGGTGTCAGTTTGGATGGCCTTCCAGGGGTGGCATAATATATGCTGCAGCCCCTGGCAGGCCTCTGAGGTACCTATGCCCTGGGTACATAGTATACCATATACTAGGGACTTATAAGGGCACTCAGATTCCAATCAGAGATGTGCCTAAGGCACATGGAAACCATTTTAAAGAGGAAGCAGCTAGGCTGGGGTTCTGATTAGCAGGGCCCCAGCCAGACTAAGGTCGAAAAACAGTGAAGCATCAGCAAAAAGTGGGGGTACCCATGTGAAGCAGATCCTACTCTCCTACACAACCCCCCAAACGTAGGGACATTAAACTAACCTTGACCAGTTGAGTCTTCATGTTCTAAGTGGAAGTACCTAGAGAGTCCATCTGCATTGGCATGGTTACTCCCAGGTCTATGTTCCACTGTGAAGTCCATCCCCTGTAGGGAAATGGACCACCTAAGCAGTTTGGGGTTTTCACCCTTCATTTGTTTTAGCCATAAGAGGGGCTTATGGTCTGTTTGAACAAGGAAGTGAGTACCAAACAAGTATGGCCTCAACTTCTTCAGAGCCCAGACCACAGCAAAGGCCTCCCTCTCAATGGCTGACCAACGTTTCTCTCTAGGGGTCAGCCTTCTGCTAATGAAAGCTACTGGCTGATCCTGACCTTCTACATTCAATTGTGACAGTACAGCCCCTACCCCCAATTCAGATGCATCAGTTTGAACAATGAACTTCTTGGAGTAATCAGGACTCTGTAGAATGGGAGCAGTGCACATGGCCTGCTTCAGGTCATCAAATGCCTTTTGACAGTTAGCTGTCCACTGAACTTTCTTGGGCATTTTCTTAGAAGTTAAGTCATTCAAAGGTGTCACTATTGATCCATACCCTTTGACAAATCTTCTGTAGTACCCAGTCAGGCCTAAAAAGGCTCTCACCTGAGTCTGGGTAGTTGGAGCAGTCCAGTCCATGATGGTCTGAATCTTGCTCTGCAGTGGTTGAACCTGGCCTCCACCCACAAGGTGGCCCAGGTACACAACCTGACTCTGCCCTATCTGGCACTTGGTGGCCTTGATAGTCAGGCCTGCCTTTTGCAGGGCCTGTAAAACATTCCTGAGGTGGACCAGGTGATCCTCCCAGGTGGAGCTAAAGACAGCAATATCATCTAGATATGCTGCACTATAGGCTTCCAGACCTGTGAGGACTGTATTCACCAACCTCTGGAAAGTGGCAGGTGCATTCTTCAGACCAAAGGGCATCACCACAAATTGGTAATGCCCACTAGGGGTTGAGAATGCTGTCTTTGGCTTTGCATCATCAGCTAGTCTGATCTGCCAGTAGCCAGCTGTCAAGTCAAATGTGCTGAGATATTTGGCTGAGGCCAAAGTATCTATGAGCTCATCTGCCCTTGGTATTGGATGGGCATCAGTCCTAGTGACTGCATTGAGACCCCTGTAGTCCACACAAAACCTCATCTCTCTTTTTCCACCACTGGTGTGAGGTTTTGGCACAAGGACCACTGGACTAGCCCAAGGGCTATCTGAGGGTTCAATAACTCCCAAATCCAACATTTTCTGGACTTCAGTCCTGATACAGTCCCTGACATGGTCAGGTTGCCTATAAATCTTATTTTTAATAGGCAGACTGTCCCCAGTGTCCACTTCATGAGTGCACCAGGTGGTCTGACTGGGTGTCAGTGAGAACATGTGTCTGAACTGATTGAGCACCTGTCTGCAATCAGTTTGTTGCTGGGTAGTGAGGCTGCCTGCCAAGGCCACACCATCTACTGACCCATCGTCAGGGTTCTGTGAGAGAAGGTCAGGGAGTGGGTCACTCTCTTCCTCCTGCCCTTCATCAGTAGCCATGAGCAAGCCCATGTCTGCCCTGTCCACATATGGTTTTAACCTGTTGACATGGAGAACCCTGTGGGGACTCCTGGGTGTTCCTAGGTCTACTAAGTAGGTTACCTCACCCTTCTGTTCAACAATAGTATGGGGTCCACTCCATTTGTCTTGGAGGGCTGCTGGGGCCACTGGCTCCAACACCCACACCTTCTGTCCTGGCTGGTAAACAGTCAGTACAGCCTTTTGGTCATGCCAAGCTTTTTGAAGTTCCTGGCTAGCCTCAAGGTTTTTAGTTGCCTTTTTCATATACTCAGCCATCCGGGAGCGGAGACCAAGTACATAGTCCACTATGTCTTGCTTTGGGGGCTTGAGAGGTAACTCCCATCCTTCCTTCACCAAGCACAGTGGACCCCTGACAGGGTGACCAAACAGAAGTTCAAAAGGGCTGTAGCCAACCCCTTCTGAGGCACCTCCCTGTATGCAAATAAAAGGCAGGGCAAGAGTATGTCCCATCTTTGCCTAA